>WNWK01005698.1:0-116139 GCA_009830355.1 Cherax destructor | reverse complement strand
CCCCTGGGAGCCAGGCCCATATGGTGCTGAGTTTTAGTACTTTGTAGAGTACAGGGGGAAGGGAAAACGGTCCCAAAAGAGACAAACCAATTTTTAAAGAAAACTACGGATGGGGAATTTCCTGCGGGAGGTTCAGGGGAAGGGGAAATGGAGGCAGAAAATAAATGAAATGAGGGAAATTGGGGTCAAAGTGAAAAGAGGCGGGGAAACGTTTTGGAAAAAAGATTGGGGGGGCCCCGGTTTACCCAAAGGTGGGGGAAAAAGCTCAGAGGTAGAGAATGGAAAAGGTACGAAGGCGGGCAAGTAAACAAAGAATAGGAAGAGCTAGAAACAGAGAAAGGTCGGAGGAGGCCCAAAAACATTTAAAAAAGAAAAGCATCGAAATTTAAGCCCGACCCGAACTATGTACAGTCACATCAGAAGGAAAACAACATTTAAAACCAGGTGATAAGGCTGAGGAGAAAAGGGGGGGAAACCAAAAGATCAAATATTGGGGGCTCAATTTGAGTTTAAAGGAAGTATTCACAGTGGGGGAGAAGGCGCTGGGTGGAGGGGCCCCCAACGGGAAACCCCGGGGAAAAAGGAGGGGTAAAGCAGTTACTCAGTGACCTTGATCCTCAAAGGCGATGGGCCCGGTTTGGGGGAAAGCTGAGGACTGAGGTCCCCATTTACCATAATATTCAAAAATCCCTTAAAAAGGCGAACCTGGGGGTTGGGAAAAGGCCAAAGCCCCCATCTTTAAAAAAGGGCAAAAAAGAGGCACTAAACTATAGGTGTCACTTCATTTGTGTCTTGGAGAAAATCATCAGGAAAAAAGGGTGGAAACCCCCGGCAACAGGATAATAAACCCAGACACACGGTTGGAAAGGGAAAACCGGGTTAACAAACCTCCTGAGTTCTATGAAAAGTAACAGAGGTAAGGCAAGAGAGAAGGGTGGGTTGATTGCATTTTCCTGGATTGCAGGAAGGCCTTCGACACAGTTCCTCACATGAGATTAGTAAAGGAGTTGGAAGAACAAGCATGTATAACAGGAAGGGCACTGGAATGGATCAGGAATACCTCACAGGGAGGCAACAACGGGTCATGGTGCGTGATGAGGTATCACAGTGGGCGCCTGTGACGAGCGGCGTACCGCAGGGGTTAGTCCTAGGACCAGTGTTATTCTTGGTATATGTAAACGACATGACGGATGGGATAGACTCAGAAGTGTCTCTGTTCGCAGATGATGTGAAATTAATGAGGAGAATCACATCGGAAGAGGACCAAGCAGGACTTCAAACAGACCTGGACAAGCTTGACATCTGGTCTAGCAACTGGCTTCTCGAATTCAATCCCACCAAATGCAAAGTCATGAAGATCGGAGAAGGGCAAAGAAGACCGCTGACAGAGTACAGGCTAGGTGGACAAAGGCTACAAACCTCGGCAAAGGAGAAAGATCTTGGGGTGAGTATAACGCCAAGCACGTCTCCGGAGGCACACATCAACCAGATAACTGCGGCAGCATATGGGCGACTGGCAAACCTAAGATTAGCGTTCCGTTACCTAAACAAGGAATCGTTCAAGCCACTGTACACCGTGTACGTCAGGCCCATACTAGAATATGCAGCACCAGTCTGGAACCCACACCTGGTCAAGCACGTAAAGAAACTAGAGAAAGTGCAAAGGTTTGCGACAAGGCTAGTTCCACAACTCAGGGGTCTGTCCTATGAAGAAAGGTTGAGGGAAATAGGACTAACAACACTGGAGGAAAGAAGGGTCAGAGGAGACATGATAACGACATACAAAATATTTCTTCAAGTACATGTACAAGGTATACAGGACTAGCTGACATCAATGACATATTGCTATTTAGAAAGTTATATTGTTTCTGACACTCTTTCCTCATTGCTTGCTCTAAATTGCCTGTAGGATGCTTGTGTGTGAGGCCACACACACACACACACACACACAGTGACAGGATGTTCCAGAGAGGGAACACAGAAACAAGGGGACACAACTGGAAGCTGAAAACTCAGATGAGTCAAAGGGATGTTAGGAAGCATTTCTTCAGCCACAGAGTAGTCAGGAAGTGGAATAGTCTAGAGAAAGATATAGTGGAGGCAGGAACCATACATAGTTTTAAGACGAGGTATGATAAAGCTCATGGAGCAGGGAGAGCAGAGACCCAGTAGCGGACAGCGAAGAGGCGGGGCCAGGAGCTGAGTCTCGACCCCTGCAACCACAATTAGGTGAGTACAATTAGGTGAGTACACACACACACACACACACACGCACACACACACACACACAAACATACACACACACACACACTAATACACACACACACACACACTAATACACACACACACTAATACACACACACACTAATACACACACACACTAATACACACACACACACAAGGGTAATGCAGGGGTTATCAAGTGTGTCAGGGTAGTGAACAACCCTTGAAGTGATTTACGAGTTGCCCTGAGCCACATAAGTGTGGGAAGAGCCATAATTTTATAAGTGAACTAGAAATAAATATTTGGTGGCAGGGTCAGTGGGCCTAGTGTGCTCCAGGCGACGTTGCCACGTGTGTCACCCTAGATAATAAAGTGAAACAAATATGTGACAAGTGAAAGAAATACAGTGAATAGGTTATATTATATATCGACAAGAAACGAAAGTGGATATACGCCAGAACATCACATCGAGTTGGACAATCTACAGGCTACTACACGCTGGACAAGCTGCATCGCATCGCAAGTATTCACCTATGCGTGGTTTTCAGGGTGTCGGGTGTAAGTTCCAATTACCTAACCGCTAAGCTGTTTGTGAACGGTCAACTCTCATAGTAAGATAAGGAATAGTAGATCAAGTACTGGGTAACAAGTAGCAATTGGTAATATCTAGTAGAAAAGAGCGAGCAGACAGGTGAATCATAGAATACATTAACTGGTAGATCAGGTGTGTCAGGTCAGGCCAGGTAGAGGAGCACTGTAGACGACGAGTTACTCGCAGACCCCACATACACACATACATGCATACACACTCATACACCATAACACACAATTTCACCACTACTTTTCATACAATAAATAAACACACATCTTAAAAAAAAAAAAAAAAAAATGGGGTGCCAGAGAGCAGGACGGAAAATGAGGGGACTGGAGGATGAGTCTGCAAAGGAAGATTGAGCAGCAGAGCTCATGAAAAGGGAACATGAGTGGGGAAGGAAGCTAGAGTAGCTTAGCATGAAAATGTAGGAGAGGATAGATGCAGAAAGCAAGATAATGGAGGAGAGGATAGCTGCAGAAAGCAGGAAAATGGAGGAGAAGATAGATGCAGAAAGCAGGAAAATGGAGGAGAGGAAAGCAGGAAGTGGGAGAAGCAAGTCACAACAGCAGAGGCTAAGATACAGAGATTAGAAGAGGAACTGAAAAATTTGAAACAGCCTAAAGAACTAAAAAGCAATGTGGACATGGTATCAGAAACTGCTACCTCAGACACAAATAAGGGGACTGTAGAGAACAGAGTGAAACTGTATGCAGAGGCCCTATCAGACCATCGTGGAGCCCAAGAAAAAGAGAAGATCACATCAGGAACAATCGAGGGGAGTGTAGAAAAAGGGAGAGCTAAGCTATACGTAGAAGCCCTAACAGACCACAGCAGTGCACAGGGAAAGTTAAGAAGAGAAAGCGACAAGCCACTGGGCCAAGGGATAACAGAAGGTGAAGAAATTGAAGAAAGGAAAGCTGCAATGGAGGCAACGAAATCGAATCAAAGGTTACATAGGGACAGGCAGTGGGAGAATGAAAGAGAGAGATCAGTCTTTGTTTATGGGCTCCTGGAAGCTGAACGAGAAACTTATGAAGCAAGAAGACAAGGGGAGAAAAATCAATTGAAAACATCATGAAAGCAATAGGAGAAGATGACATGACCCAGCTGGCAAATTTTCTGAGAATAAGGGGGTTTGCAAGAGGAAGAATTCGGCCAGTCAGAGTGATTTTCAAAGCAGAATTGACTCGAACCAGGATCCTGCAGGAGAAAGCAAAACTAAGGGATATGTCAGAGTACCAGAGGGTGTATCTCGACAGTGACAGAACACGAGAAGAAAGACAGAAACTGAAAAAGAGGGTACAGAGAGAAAAGGAGGAAAGAGAGATGGCCAGGAGAACACAGACTCAGGAGGAAGCTCAAATACAATAACCTTCAGATGTCCCCCAACCTGGACAACCCCAATGGAACCAAACATTCTAACCCAAAACACACATGCCATACCCAATGCTCCCACCCACCTCATTACAAACTCCACCTTCACACCAACCACCCATAGTTCCTCATCAGGTCTCCCACTTTCCCAACGACAACATACCCCCCAGACTACGGTTTTAGAAAAGAAGTTGAAGGTTTGGTATACAAATGCAGATGGAATAACAAATAAATGTGAGGAGTGGCATGAAAGAATAAAGGAGACATCCCCAGACATAATAGCACTCAAAGAAACGAAACTCACCAGGATGATAACAGATGCAATCTTTCCACCCGGATATCAAATCCTCAGGAAAGATAGAGGGAGCAGAGAGGGAGGAGGAGTTGCACTGCTCATTAAGAACTGGTGGGGATTTGAGGAAGTGGAAGGAATGGATGGAATGGGCGAAAGGGACTACATAGTAGGAACAATCCAGTCTGAGGGTCATAAGGTGGTAATTGCTGTAATGTACAACCCGCTACAGAACTGCAGGAGGCCAAGAAAAGAATAGGACGAGAGCAACAGAGCAATGGTAGACACACTAGCCGAGGTGTCCAGAAGAGCTCACATGGGGAGAGCAAAGTTACTAGTTATGGGTGATTTCAATCACAAGGAGATTGATTGGGAAAACCTGGAGCCCCATGGGGGTCCTGAATCATGGAGAGCCAAGATGATGGATGTGGTACTGGAAAACCTCATGCATCAACATGTTAGAGACACTACGAGAGATAGAGGTGAGGATGATCCAGCAAGTCTGGACCTAGTATTCACCTTGAGTAGTTCAGACATCGAGGATATCACGTATGAAAGGCCCCTTGGAGCTAGTGATCACTTGGTTCTGTGTTTTGATTATATAGTTGAGATACAAGTGGAGAGGGGAGCAGGAATAGGAAGGGAAAAACGAAACTAGAAAATGGGGGACTACACAGTCATGAGGAACTTCCTCCAAGATGTTCAGTGGGAGAGAGAATTGGCAGGAAAACCAGTAAAATAAATGATGGACAATGTGACAACCAAATGCAAAGAGGCAGAGGAGAGGTTTGTTCCCAAGGAAAACAGAAGTAATGGGAAGACCAGAACGAGTCCTTGGTTTACCCAAAGGTGTAGGGAGGCAAGAACTAAGTGCACTAGAGAATGGAAAAAGTACAGAAGACAAAGGACCCAGGAAAATAAAGAGATTAGCCGAAGAGCCAGAAACGAATATGCACAGGTAAGAAGGGAGGCTCAGCGACAATACGAAAATGACATAGCATCAAAAGTCAAGTCTGACCCAAAGCTGATGTATAGCCACATCAGGAGGAAAACAACAGTCAATGACCAGGTAATCAGGCTGAGGAATGAAGGTGGGGAGTTTAAAAGAAACGACCAAGATGTATGTGAGGAGCTCAACATGAGATTTAAAGAACTATTTACAGAAGAAACAGGAAGGACTCCAGGAATTCAGAATAGGGAGGTATACCAACAAGTGCTGGATGAAATACACACAACCGAGGAGGAGGTGAAGAAGCTGCTATGTGAACTCGATACCTCAAAAGCGGTGGGATCTGAGAACATTTATCCGTGGGTCCTTAGAGAGGGAGCAGAGATGTTGAGTGTGCCACTAACAAAAATCTTCAACACATCCATTGAAACTGAGGTGTGGAAGATGGCAAATGTAGTCCCAATTTTTAAGAAAGGAGACAGACACGAGGCATTAAACTACAGACCTGTGTCATTGACGTGTACAGTATGCAAATTCATGGAGAAGATCATCAGGAGGAGAGTGGTGGAGCACTTAGAAAGACACAAGCTTATAAACGACAACCAGCACGGTTTCAGGGAAGGAAAATCCTGTGCCACAAACCTACTGGAGTTTTATGACAAGGTAACAGAAGTAAGACATGAGAGAGAGGGGTGCATATACTGCATTTTCTTGGACTGCAAGAAGGCGTTCAACACAGTTCCTCATAAGAGGTTAAAGCAAAAGCTAGAGGATCAGGCACACGTAACAGGAAAGGCACTGGAATGGATCAGAGAATATCTGACAGGGAGGCAGCAGCGAGTCATGGTACGTGACGAGGTGTCAGAGTAGGTACCTGTGACAAGTGGGGTTCCACAGGGGTCAGTCCTAGGACCTGTACTGTTTTTGGTATATGTGAATGACATAACGGAAGGGATAGACTCAGAAGTGTCCCTGTTTACAGATGATGTGAAGTTAATGAGAAGAATTAAATCAGTCGAGGATCAGGCAGGACTACAAAGAGACCTAGACAGGCTACAAGCCTGGTCTAGTAACTGGCTCCTTGAATTTAACCCTGCCAAATGTAAAGTCATGAAGATAGGGGAAGGGCAAAGAAGACCGCAGACAGAGTATAATCTATGTGGTTAAAGACTGCAAACCTCACTCAAGGAAAAATATCTTGGGGTGAGTATAATACCGAGCACATCTCCTGAGGCACACATCAATCAGATAACTGCTGCAGCATACGGGCGGCTGGCAAACCTAAGAATAGCGTTCCAATACCTGACTAAGGAATCGTTCAGTCATAGAGTTGTCAGGAAGTGGAATAGCCTAGAAAGTGACGTAGTGGAGGCAGGAACCATACATAGTTTTAAGACAAGGTTTGATAAAGCTTATGGAGCAGGGAGAGAGAGGACCTAGTAGCAATCAGTGAAGAGGCGGGGCCAGGAGCTATGACTCGACCCCTGCAACCACAAATAGGTGAGTACACACACATACACACACACACACACGCACACACATACACACACACACACACACACACACAGGTGTAAATGTGAGCTAGGCTGCCAGTAACATCAGCTGATGAGAAAACTTTTTGTCGTGGAATCATTCGTGGCCACCAAGGAAAAAAATCTCTCCTTCTTGCCACCACCTCAATCTCTCCTCTACCATGTTCCTTCCTCCTAACCTCTCCCTTCCTATTAACCACCATCCCTTGCTACCATGTTCCTTCCTCCTAACCTCTCTCTTCCTACCAACCATCATCCCTTGCTACCATGTTCCTTCCTCCTAACCTCTCCCTTCCTACTAACCATCATCCCTTGCTACCATGTTCCTTCCTCCTAACCTCTTCCTTCCTACCAACCACCATCCCTTGCCTCTCTTTCTCCTCACCGCCTCCATCTTTCCATTACCGTGTTCCTCCCACTCTTTCTCTCTCCCCACTATCCTCCATCTCTATAATATCGTTCCCCTCACATTCTTTCTCCCTCCCCACCTTCCTCCATATCTTCAGTACCGTGTTCCTCTCTCCTAACATCTCTTAACCAACCACTATCGAGTGCCTACCTCTCTATCTCTCCCCACCACCCATCCCACCCTCTCCCTCCCAGCTACATTCCATATCGTCCATATAAGGTTCCTTCTACTCTTTTCTTCCTTCCTCCCTCTTCCCAAAACCCTCAACAGAGTGGTGCCTGACACAGCTTCCCCATGAGAGTGGACTTCCCTAGTGCTAGTTTCTTGGTTCTGTTCTGTTCACAATGTAAATCACAATGTTTGTGTATGACACCAAAGTGGGGAGATGTGGAACATATACAGCAGATTGCTGGAATATTTACGGTGATCTGGAAAGGTCGGCGCTGTAGCCAGAGACACGTTAAGTGAATGTCAACACTGACAAGTGATTCTAAGAATCGCAGATATAGATACAATGTGATTGGCCACAAACTAACCGAAAAGAGAGATGACATGTTCCTTGAAGCAATCATAAGCACCGGTCTCAAATGTTCCAAAATAATGCCTTGGTGCGAGCAACATTTCTAACAGTATCATAGATTGAAATATCGAGCATAATTTAACATAACAACAAAATTGCTCTTGTTATACGGCATCTTGAATAAGCCGTTTACTTTTGTTCTCCAGATTACTTAAACACCGAGGATGTAGTGGAGAGGGTACAATAACACCGAGGATGTAGTGGAGAGGGTACAATAACACCGAGGATGTAGTGGAGAGGGTACAATAACACCGAGGATGTAGTGGAGAGGGTACAATACACTGAGGATGTAGTGGAGAGGGTACAATAACACCGAGGATGTAGTGGAGAGGGTACAATAACACCGAGGATGTAGTGGAGAGGGTACAATAACACCGAGGATGTAGTGGAGAGGGTACAATAACACCTAGGATGTAGTGGAGAGGGTACAATAACACCGAGGATGTAGTGGAGAGGGTACAATAACACCGAGGATGTAGTGGAGAGGGTACAATAACACCGAGGATGTAGTGGAGAGGGTACAATAACACCGAGGATGTAGTGGAGAGGGTACAATAACACCGAGGATGTAGTGGAGAGGGTACAATAACACCGAGGATGTAATGGAGAGGGTACAATAACACCGAGGATGTAGTGGAGAGGGTACAATAACACCGAGGATGTAGTGGAGAGGGTACAATAAAACCGAGGATGTAGTGGAGAGGGTACAATAACACCGAGGATGTAGTGGAGAGGTACAATAACACCGAGGATGTAGTGGAGAGAGGTACAATAATACCGAGGATGTAGTGGAGAGGGTACAATAACACCGAGGATGTAGTGGAGAGAGGTACAATAACACCGAGGATGTAGTGGAGAGGTACAATAACACCGAGGATGTAGTGGAGAGGGTACAATAACACCGAGGATGTAGTGGAGAGGGTACAATAACACCGAGGATGTAGTGGAGAGGGTACAATAACACCGAGGATGTAGTGGAGAGGGTACAATAACACCGAGGATGTAGTGGAGAGGGTACAATAACACCGAGGATGTAGTGGAGAGGGTACAATAACACCGAGGATGTAGTGGAGAGGGTACAATAACACCGAGGATGTAGTGGAGAGGGTACAATAACACCGAGGATGTAGTGGAGAGGGTACAATGCCATGTTACTCAGCCATGGTACAAAGTCGTACCATCGCTCAGTAACAACTTTATGAGAAAAGACTCAAACCACTCAACACTTTTTTCTCGAATAGTACTAAATGTTATTCATAACTTTTTCATATTGAACATTTTTGACAAAGTCTAACAAGAAGATTTATTTGATATGCTGAATGAGTTTATAAGTCAATAATAATGGAATAAAACTGCGTAGAAGAAAGTGCACCACGAAGGTGGTGAGCTTTTTTAAACCAGAGTTAAAGCAGGTTAGGTTAGGTAAGGTTCGTCAGGAAACAAGACAAGTGTTTCCTGACGCGGGTCTTACTATGATGATGACCCGCCGTTTATGGTCATCTGACCGAGGCCTTCCACTGGCTTACCGGTCCACCCCTTTAAAAATTATTGTCATAGTTATAACCATTTTTTTTTTTATTTTGAATTAAAGCAGAGTGTTGTAAAATGCCAGGAAACGTCAAACGCGAGGTAACAGTGCGGCCATTATTATTATAATCAAGAGGAGTGCTAAACCCGTAGGATTATGCAGTGCGGACATTCTAGAGAAAAGCTGGACAGTAACTTTGCAAGTATATAACTGAACAACCTACATCTTGCCCTAGCAAGGCTCAGGGGATAGCGAGCGAGAACTAAACAAGGTGCTACCTTTACCACCTGTTACCTCATTCACCTACTCACTACACTACCTTAATCTACACTCATAGACTGGTATATTCTCCCTACAGCTGGGACAACCTCAAGTCAATAGATCCCCGATGTTTGTACAATGGTTACAACAGGACGATCAGTTGACAGTGTACCAACCTAGCTAATAACAGTAGTGGTGGTGGAAGTAGAGAGTTGTGACAGTCTGTTAAGTTCTGGTGGTAAAGAGAATTACAACTTGTACACAGAGATCTTTGAACGGCGGTGGAGTAACACAAGTAGTTTGATAGAAACAGTACTAACAGTAATTTATTAGAGGTAGTTGTAAGTCACGTATTCCATCCAGTGCAATCTCTTCTGTAAATTCCATTCTATCTAATTCTGACCCATTTATCACAACGACAGTTGCCGGAGGGAGTGGAGAATTGGAAGAGAGCCTTCTGCTTTTTTGTCCTTGACTCATCCCCATAAAATATACACGAGAGTCTTTAAATTACACAGAAGCAGATAGTTTTTTTCATCAGATACTCTCAGTGTGGAGTTACAAATCCTCTGCTGTCTGCCTTTCCCAAGTGCTCCATCTCTCTTCCACCATGTTCTCGCTCCTCCCTCTCCAGCACCCTTCATCTCTTCTCATGTACGTTCCTCTTCACACACTCTCCGCCATCCACTATCCCCTCTTTGCAATGCTCCTCTTTCAAACCCTTACTCTTTACAATGACTCGAGGTATTATTTCACTCCATACTCCACTCCAAACTTTACTCCATGTTATTTTCTTTACTCCACTCCATGCTACACCTCATACGCCACTCTTCAAATTACACTGGCGCACTCTTCTTCCACTATCTCCTACCCTCTAATGAAAACCCCAGTTTATAACCCCACTCACTACACTCCCTCCTGTTGCCCCAACCCTTACTTAAAGCTTCCCACTCAATTCCTTATTCCTCTCCCTACACACACACACACACACACACACACACACATTTCTTCAGTCACAGAGTGGTCGGGAAGTGGAATAGTTTGGGAAGCGATGTAGTGGAGGCAGCTTCCATTCATAGCTTTAAGAAGAGGTATGATAAAGCTAATTGCTCAAGGAGAGTGACCCAGTAGCAGCCAGTGAAGAGGCGGGGCCAGGAGCTATTATTCGACCCCTGCAACCACAAGTAGATGAGTACACACACACACACACACATATACACGGTCAATACAAAAAATAGTCAGGGAAGTGTCCGAGTGAGTGAGGTCAGTGTGGCTGCAATGTGAGACAGGATCACTGCTGCCACCAACGGTACCTTCCGGTGTTCAGTGTGAGATGACTTGGTCTCAGCTTCATCTAAACTGAAAGGTGTCAACCTGAGCTGGGAGACTTCAGTAGTGTCAACCTGAGCTGGGAGACTTCAGTAGTGTCAACCTGAGCTGGGAGACTTCAGTAGTGTCAGCCTGAGCTGGGAGACTTCAGCAGTGTCAACCTGAGCTGGGAGACTTCAGCAGTGTCAACCTGAGCTGGGATACTTCAGTAGTGTCAGCCTGAGCTGGGAGACTTCAGTAATGTCAACCTGAGCTGGGATACTTCAGTAGTGTCATCCTGAGCTGGTAGACTTCAGTAGTGTCAACCTGAGCTGGGAGACTTCAGTAGTGTCAACCTGAGCTGGGAGACTTCAATAGTGTCAGCCTGAGCTGGGAGACTTCAGTAGTGTCAACCTGAGCTGGGAGACTTCAGCAGTGTCAAACTGAGCTGGGAGACTTTAGTAGTGTCAGCCTGAGCTGGGAGACTTCAGTAGTGTCAACCTGAGCTGGGAGACTTCAGTACTGTCAACCTGAGCTGGGAGACTTCATTAGTGTCAGCCTGAGCTGGGAGACTTCAGTAGTGTCAACCTGAGCTGGGAGACTTCAGTAGTGTCAGCCTGAGCTGGGATACTTCAGTAGTGTCAACCTGAGCTGGGAGACTTCAGTAGTGTCAACCTGAGCTGGGAGACTTCAGTAGTGTCAGCCTGAGCTGGGAGACTTCAGTAGTGTCAGCCTGAGCTGGGAGACTTCAGTAGTGTCAGCCTGAGCAGGGAGACTTCAGTAGTGTCAGCCTGAGCTGGGAGACTTCAGTAGTGTCAATCTGAGCTGGGAGACTTCAGCAGTGTCAACCTGAGCTGGGAGACTTCAGTAGTGTCAGCCTGAGCTGGGATACTTCAGTAGTGTCAACCTGAACTGGGAGACTTCAGTAGTGTCAACCTGAGCTGGGAGACTTCAGTAGTGTCAGCCTGAGCTAGGAGACTTCAGTAGTGTCAACCTGAGCTGGGAGACTTCAGTTGTGTCAACCTGAGCTGGGAGACTTCAGTAGTGTCAGCCTGAGCTGGGAGACTTCAGCAGTGTCAACCTGAGCTGGGAGACTTCAGCAGTGTTAACCTGAGCTGGGAGACTTCAGTAGTGTCAGCCTGAGCTGGGAGACTTCAGTAGTGTCAGCCTGAGCTGGGAGACTTCAGTAGTGTCAACCTGAGCTGGGAGACTTCAGTAGTGTCAACCTGAGCTGGGAAACTTCAGTAGTGTCAACCTGAGCTGGGAGACTTCAGTAGTGTCAACCTGAGCTGGGAGACTTCAATAGTGTCAGCCTGAGCTGGGAGACTTCAGTAGTGTCAACATGAGCTGGGAGACTTCAGTAGTGTCAACCTGAGCTGGGAGACTTCAATAGTGTCAGCTTGAGCTGGGAGACTTCAGTAGTGTCAGCCTGAGCTGGGAGACTTCAGTAGTGTCAACCTGAGCTGGGAGACTTCAATAGTGTCAACCTGAGCTGGGAGACTTCAGTAGTGTCAGCTTGAGCTGGGAGACTTCAGTAGTGTCAACCTGAGTTGGGAGACTTCAGTAGTGTCAACCTGAGTTGGGAGACTTCAGTAGTGTCAACCTGAGCTTCTTCTTCCGTGTACAAATCAGAACAGCTTCCACACATGTGCGTCCAGATATGTCCATTTCTTTTATGTCCAATGGACGTTATTCCGAGACATCAGGGATAGTGCACGTTTAATCAAGGAAATAAATTATATAAAATACCGACATGATGAAAAATTAGAGATACAAACGCTGTATAATGCGATCCTTTGTTGACAACGTTTCGCCCACACATTATGATTTATCAAGTCACAGACACATCTACCTGAGCAGAGAGAACATGAGTATAGTGACGTGAAGGGGTATTCTCCATCTGACCCTTCATGTCACTTGATAAAGCCCACTCTAGTGTTCTTTCATCGTGGTCTGGAGATAATGAAGGTCTCGCCTATATATTTCTGGTCACAAGTGCCACATAGAATGACAAAGACTCTTGCTGGGTTGTGGTTTTCCTTTTTCGGTTGTCTTTTTGCCTGATCAAACGAAAACAAAGAGACCTAATCACAAAGAAAATTACCTAAACATTATGCGACTGTCTGAAAGCTTCACTAATCCGTTTACAAAATACAATCCAGCGCGACTCATTCTACATAGAATACCATCGGGAGTGTATAAAATGGCTTAGGAAAGCAACAAGTTGATAAATGAGACACCTGGGAATCTTTATTTTGTAAACGTTTCGCCACGTAGTGGCTTCTTCAGTTCAATGCAGAGAAATGTGGAAGAGCAGTAGGAGTTTTAGGTAATCAGTCCCTCAGCCTAGAGTTGATGTGTTCAGTCCAGCAATGATGGAGCTTGTATACTGATGACAGATGAGGTGGATTAGTGGTAGGTGGAGTCACCAGTTATCTCAGTTTATGGACTCTACCTGGAGTCTACCTGGAGGGCATTCCGGGGATCGACGTCCCCGCGGCCCGGTCTATGACCAGGCCTCCCGGTGGATCAGGGCCTGATCAACGAGGCTGTTACTGCTGGCTGCACGTAGTCCAACGTACGAACCACAGCCCGGCTGATCTGGCACTGACTTTAGGTATCTGTCCAGCTCCCTCTTGAAGACAACCAGAGGTCTACTGGTAATGCCCCTTACGGCTGGTGGGAAGCTGTTGAACAGTCTTGGGCCGCGGACACTTATTGTTTTCTCTTAGTGTACCAGTGGCGCCCCTACTTTTCACTGGAGTTATTTGGAGCTGCCAAAGGATGGAGGACATCGTACAGAAATTCAGTTGGTTTATGGTGGGAAAGACTAGTGGTGAGTCGTGGCATCCATCCCACTGATTGTGGTTTACATGTGTTTAAAGTCAGATTTGTTTAAATCTCACCATTAGCATTAGAAACTTGATAAAGCCCACTGTGTGGGCGAAACGTTGTCAATAAAGGATCACATTATACTGCTTATGTGTTTATTTTTCCATTGTGTCGGAGGAATAAATAACTTATTCCTTTCAGGGAAGCTGTGATTGGCTCACTATTGTGTTTGTCGGAAGACACAAGTTCACGTTTCAAGGAGTTTAGGGAGCGGCCTAGATTATCTCTTTGCTTTTTGATAACTTTGTATTCTCACAGAGATTCTGTGATTCCCGACAGTGTGCCATTGTAACGTACGCTGAGTACATGACAGCTTATTCGGCGTTCATCACGCACCCATTGGCCTCTCGACCAGCTAACAGGCTGTTAGGACGAAGCAGGTTATTTAGCGGCCCGTCTGCTCTGGTGGACTGTCCAGTTCAAATCAACCAATTGGGCAAGAGGTTGCCCTCAACCAAACAAGTTAATTTATGCTTTACCACCTGGCTGGGCTGAAGAAGCTCACTTGCACTGGTTGTATACATCTGATCTGTCTTGCGGTGTAAAATTGACTGTAGTGAGTTACTCTTCGCTCTCGTATTCATTATTGCTTTATATCTGATTATGTAATTATGTAAATACTGTGGAGGGATTACATGGGATTACATTGTGTTTGATTTTACCTTTAATTTCTTGGTTTGATCCTTGTCTTGAGACTTAAGTTACGGCCAGTCACAACAAACCTGTGTTCTTAATAGTTATCATCCAAGAACGAGGTATTGCGCTCAGTGGCAGGTCGTCAGTGACCTCCTCTATCAACAATCTGTCTCATTCCAACTCTTCCACCTGACGGCATTAATCCTCTACTGCCATCAGTAATCATCATCCCACTACTGCCATCAGTAATCATCATCCCACTACTGCCATTAGTAATCATCATCCCACTACTGCCATCAGTAATCATCATCCCACTACTGCCATCAGTAATCATCATCCCACTACTGCCATCAGTAATCATCATCCCACTACTGCCATCAGTAATCATCATCCCACTACTGCTACCGTTTGTAAAACAATTATTTTTATTTATTGGAAGTGTACTGCTTTTATGATTCAATAATATATATTTTAAAAGTTTTTAGTGAATAACGCAGCTGATAAATTATGTGAATGACACTTCCACAGGAATAATTATTCATCACACAGCTGTACTGAAGGCTGTTAGCTTTAAGTGTGAGAAAATGGGGACTCACTTTGTTTTTGTCCGCATTAATTATTCACATCACGATCATGCTTAAAGGATTCTGGTCTAGGCATGAGGAGCATTCATTGGATTACAAAAATTCAGTTACGGTTCGACCATGACACGACCAGAAATTAATTACATACAAACACGATCAAGATTTACTAACACCACTAACACCACTAACGTCTAATTCACCTACCATAGCCATCATTCACTAACTGTTTTAAAAGTTACAATAAAAAACTTATCCACCACGAGAAACATCTTTCATTCCATCAACTACCAGCTTGCAAATTCTTTCTTGTAGAAGATCACTATCACTTCTACTAACCCCTCACTGCCTTCCCTGTAGGTGACTTCAAACTCCTTCCCTGCAAGTGACCTTCTGATGCACATCTCGCCGGTGGCTGAACCCTCACTTTCTTCCCTTCAAATGACCCTCTCATACTTCCTCCCTTGCAGGTGACCTCTAAAACTCTCGCTCAACACTAACCACCACTTCCTTCCCTGCAGGTGACCCCCACTATGAGGTGGTTGAGGACGAGCAGGAGGAGGGTCTGAGGAACATCTTGGTGATCCACGATGCTGACACTCAGGACTTCGGAGCATACAACTGCTCCGTTGTCAACGAGTACGGCGTCGCCAGGAAGCAGATCAGACTCAACGAGGAGAGTGAGTGTTGACCACTTAATCGTAGCACTCAGAGAACAATAACGGTTTACCGAGTTATGTTGCTGTATTATTAGCGGCAGATTTATCGGTTATATATTCTCTCCTTTTCCAAAGGATGTCGTTGCAAGCGCTACTAGTTTTAAAGCAGTATTTTAAAAGGGGATAATATTTGCAACGCGAACATCTTGCACACGAGTTGAGTAGCGGCATTGAAATTGGTTTCTCGTGGTTTATGTTATTGTTTACATCTCTCTCAACTGAATCGGATGGTGGGATGTGGTGATAATTCTACGTCGTTAAGCCTCTCCATGTATCTCAGTCTCAGAGAATGTTTTAACAAATATGTTTCATATTTTGTAGTTCTGATAGGCAGCCAACAGAGCTCCAGATCTGTCTGAATGTTCTGATGTTCATTTTATTTTTTTCTAGGGGGGGTGGGGGATTCAACATGTGAAACACAGATTTATCATTTGGGTTTTTTGTTATTTGACAGCATTATCTAGTTTGACTCGTCTCATTGGCCATCAGAAAATAAAATAAGAGATCTTACCTCCTATCAGGTAAATAAGGCGGCTTTCTCGCCCCACTAATTCCTGATCTTCCTGCTAGATGATTTCCCTATGAGAATTAAACTACCTACTATTACAGTTATTTGCTGCTTCTGATGGAGAAATGACCTAACTCTATAAGGACAATTGATCAGATTTTATTATTCCTTTTGACTGTTGCAAAAATAGAAATCACTCTTAGTTATTCCTTTAACAACCTCATGTGTCCCTTACGATGTGAAAAGTCACCTGGTAAATACCATACGAATAACGTACCTCAAGATCACTAAATAGTGAATGGCCCAAAGGCATTTAGATGCAGTTATATGGTTGCATGACTCCTAGTGGTAGTTCAGGTTCACCGTAACCCAATGTTTCTACAAATTAATTTATGCCAAAAAAATCTTGGAAGACGATGAGGCTTAACACAAACGGAGGACGAAAAATATATTTTCGTTAGGATTTTTTTATTGCTGGATCTTGAAGTGTTTAGCATGTATGTTTAACACACGTTTGGTGCGTGTAGTGGTAAAGGGTGAGGTAGTGGTGGTAAGGGGAAGTGTCGGGTGTGTTAGTGGTGGTAAGGGAAAATGTCGGGTGAGGTAGTGGTGGTAAGGGAAAGTGTCAGGTGAGGTTGTGGTGGTAAGGGAAAGTGTCGGGGGAGGTAGTGGTGGTAAGGGAAAGTGTCAGGTGAGGTTGTGGTGGTAAGGGAAAGTGTCAGGTGAGGTAGTGGTGGTAAGGGGAAGTGTCGGGTGAGGTAGTGGTGGTAAGGGAAAGTGTCAGGTGAGGTTGTGGTGGTAAGGGAAAGTGGCAGGTGAGGTAGTGGTGGTAAGGGAAAGTGTCGGGTGAGGTAGTGGTGGTAAGGGGAAGTGTCGGGAGGTAGTGGTGGTAAGGGGAAGTGTCGGGTGTGTTAGTGGTGGTAAGGGAAGTGTCGGTGTGTTAGTGGTGGTAAGGGGAAGTGTCGGTGTGTTAGTGGTGGTAAGGGAAAGTGTCGGGAGAGGTAGTGGTGGTAAGGGAAAGTGTCGGGGGAGGTAGTGGTGGTAAGGGAAAGTGTCAGGTGAGGTTGTGGTGGTAAGGGAAAGTGTCAGGTGAGGTAGTGGTGGTAAGGGGAAGTGTCGGGTGAGGTAGTGGTGGTAAGGGAAAGAGTCAGGTGAGGTTGTGGTGGTAAGGGAAAGTGTCAGGTGAGGTAGTGGTGGTAAGGGGAAGTGTCGGGTGAGATAATGGTGGTAAGGGGAAGTGTCGGGTGAGGTAGTGGTGGTAAGGGGAAGTGTCGGGTGAGGTAGTGGTGGTAAGGGGAAGTGTCGGGTGAGGTACTGGTGGTAAGGGAAAGTGTCGGGTTAGGTAGTGGTGGTAAGGGGAAGTGTCGGGTGAGGTAGTGGTGGTAAGGGGAAGTGTCGGGTGAGGTAGTGGTGGTAAGGGAAAGTGTCGGGTGAGGTAGTGGTGGTAAGAGAAAGTGTCGGGTGAGGTAGTGGTGGTAAGGGAAAGTGTCAGGTGAGGTAGTGGTGGTAAGGGAAAGTGTCGGGTGAGGTAGTGGTGGTAAGGGAAAGTGTCGGGTGAGGTAGTGGGGGTAAGGGAAAGTGTCGGGTGAGGTAGTGGTGGTAAGGGAAAGTGTCAGGTGAGGTAGTGGTGGTAAGGGAAAGTGTCGGTAATAGGTATAAGGGAAAAACAGAAATGAGCAGGAAGGGTAAAGAGAAAGGAGGGTCTTTAAGTGTATATTACACCAATAGTCGTAGTGCTAGGAATAAGATGGACGAGTTGAGAGTAGTTGCAAGTACAGGTAATATTGATGTTTTTGCAATAACTGAAACATGGTTTAATATGAAAAATCGGGACTTGCCTGCCGAATGTCACATTCAGGGTTTTAAATTGTTCCAAGTAGACAGAAGTATCGGGAAGGGGGGTGGGGTGGCACTCTATGTCCGTGATCATTTAAATTGTTGTATAAAAATGGGTATAAAGTCTGAATTAACACATACAGAGTCTGTCTGGATAGAATTTTCAGAGGGGCATGAAAAACTGATTTTAGGTGTCATATACCGTCCCCCAAACTTAGATAGGGACCAAGGGAGACTACTATGGGAGGAAATTGTTAAGGCCACAATGCACGATAACGTAGTTATTCTGGGTGACTTCAACTTTAGTCAAATTGATTGGAATTTTTGACTGGAAATTTAGAATCTAACGATTTCTTAGAAGTAGTTCAAGATTGTTTTTGAAGCAGTTTGTGACAGAACCTACAAGGAAATAATCTGCTTGACTTAGTTCTGGCAAACAAGGAAACCCTTGTTAATAATTTAGAAATTACAGAGGAACTCGGCGCAAGCGACCACAAATCAATTACCTTTGGCATTGAATGGAAGTTTCATAGTAGGAATAACTCAGTAACGGTCCCAGATTTTCGCTTAGCAGATTACAATGGACTTAGAGAACACTTATCATCTGTGGACTGGGGTAATGAAGAGAGCTATCAATATGACAGTTTTCTGAACACTATACATGCTGCCCAAAGAACATTTATCCCATATAAAGAAATTAGATCGAATAGAAATGACCCAAAATGGATGAATAATAGGCTCAAATATCTTTTAGGGCAGAAGAAAGGAATTTATAGGCGTATCAAAAGAGGTGAGGGTCATCTTATGAATCAGTATATTGACATTAAGAGGACGTTAAAAGGGATAAGAAAAGCTAAGCGGGACTACGAAATTAAAGTTGCTAGGGATTCGAAAACTAACCCAAAAGTTTTTCCAGGTGTATAGAACAAAAGTTAGAGATGAGATAGGTCCCCTTAAAAATAATTATGGGTATCTTACTGACAAAGAGAATGAAATGTGCTCTATTTTTAATAATTATTTTCTCTCGGTTTTCACTCAGGAAGACACTAATAATATCCCAAGAATTAGGTATTTTAGTAGGCCTGAAGAAGATAAATTATGTAGTATCACAGTCACTAGCGAAATGGTTATCAAACAGATAGACCGTTTGAAGCAAAATAAATCGCCAGGCCCTGATGAGCTTTTTTCAAGGGTTCTTAAGGAATGCAAAATTGAACTCTGTGAACCCTTAACTAACATTTTTAACCTATCTCTTCAAACAGGTGTAGTGTCTGATACGTGGAAGATGGGTAATGTAATTCCTATTTTTAAAGCAGGGGACAAGTCGTTACCATCAAATTACCGCCCAATAAGTCTAACTTCAATTGTAGGCAAATTATTAGAGTCGATTATAGCTGATAACATAAGAAGCCATCTCGATAGGCATAATTTGATTAATGATACTCAACATGGATTCACCAGGGGCCGTTCCTGCCTAACTAATTTATTAACTTTTTCAGTAAGGCTTTTGAGGCAGTTGATCATGATAAAGAATTCGATATTGTTTATTTGGATTTTAGTAAGGCTTTTGATAGAGTACCACATCAGAGACTGTTAAAGAAAGTGGCTGCTCACGGCATTGGAGGAAAAGTGTTTTCATGGATCGAGTCATGGCTCACCAATAGGAAGCAGAGGGTGTGCATTAATGGGGTTAAATCTGAGTGGGGATCTGTAACAAGTGGCGTTCCACAGGGATCGGTTTTGGGCCCGTTGTTGTTTATAATATATATAAATGACCTTGACGAGAGAATTACTAGTGATATGAGCAAATTCGCTGATGACACGAAGATAGGTAGGATAATCGATTCAGACGTAGATGTCACGGAACTTCAGGAGGATTTAGACAAACTCAATTCCTGGTCAGAAAAATGGCAGATGCAGTTCAATGTAGATAAATGCAAAGTTCTAAAGCTCGGGAATGTTCATAACCCTAGCACCTACCAGCTTAATAATGTTGAACTCAGCCGTACAGAATGCGAAAAGGATCTGGGGTTATGGTAAGCAGCAACCTCAAACCAAGTCAGCAATGCCTAAGCGTAAGAAATAAAGCAAATAGATTACTGGGATTTATATCAAGAAGTGTAAGCAACAGAAGTCCAGCGGTTATATTACAGCTTTATACATCATTAGTAAGGCCTCACCTAGATTATGCAGCTCAGTTCTGGTCTCCATTTTACAGAATGGATATAAATTCGTTAGAAAACATTCAGCGACGAATGACAAAGTTAATTCATAGCATTAGAAATCTTCCGTATGAAGAAAGATTGAAGACCCTTAAATTACATTCACTTGTAAGACGAAGAATGAGGGGAGACATGATCGAGGTATATAAGTGGAAGATGGGTATTAATAAGGGGGATATAAATAAGGTCTTGAGGATATCTCTCCAAGAGAGAACCCGCAATAATGGATTCAAATTGGATAAGTTTAGATTTAGAAAGGATATAGGAAAATATTGGTTTGGAAATAGGGTAGTTGATGAGTGGAACAGTCTGCCTAGTAGGGTCATTGAAGCTAGGACCTTGGGTAGTTTCAAATTTAGGTTGGATAAATTCATGAGTGAGAGGGGTTGGATTTGAGTGGGACTCGCACTTGAGTTAATAGAATCTTCAAAGCTTATTTCTTGGGTAGAATTGAAAATTAGGTTGGGCAATTTTCTGTTAGTGGGATGGTATGTGAAGGACCTGCCTAGTATGGGCCAACAGGCCTGCTGCAGTGTTCCTCCTTTCTTATGTTCTTATGTTCTTTTGTTCTTATGTCGGGTGAGGTAGTGGTGGTAAGGGAAAGTGTCGGGTGAGGTAGTGGTGGTAAGGGAAAGTATCGGGTGAGGTAGTGGTGGTAGGGGAAAGTGTCGGGTGAGGTAGTGGTGGTAAGGGAAAGTGTCGGGTGAGGTAGTGGTGGTAAGGGAAAGTGTCGGGTGAGGTAGTGGTGGTAAGAGAAAGTGTCGGGTGAGGTAGTGGTGGTAAGAGAATGTGTCAGGTGAGGTAGTGGTGGTAAGGGAAAGTGTCGGGTGAGGTAGTGGTGGTAAGGGAAAGTGTCAGGTGAGGTAGTGGTGGTAAGAGAAAGTGTCGGGTGAGGTAGTGGTGGTAAGGGAAAGTGTCGGGTGAGGTAGTTGTGGTAAGGGAAAGTGTCGGGTGAGGTAGTGGTAGTAAGGGGAAGTGACGGGTGACGTAGTGGTGGTAAGGGAAAGTGTCGGGTGAGGTAGTGGTGGTAAGGGAAAGTGTCGGGTGAGGTAGTGGTGGTAAGGGAAAGTGTCGGGTGAGGTAGTGGTGGTAACGGAAAGTGTCGGGTGAGGTAGTGGTGGTAAGGGAAAGTGTCGGGTGAGGTAGTGGTGGTAAGGGAAAGTGTCGGGTGAGGTAGTGGTGGTAAGGGAAATTGTCGGGTGAGGTAGTGGTGGTAACGGAAAGTGTCGGGTGAGGTAGTGGTGGTAAGGGAAAGTGTCGGGTGAGGTAGTGGTGGTAAGGGAAATTGTCGGGTGAGGTAGTGGTGGTAAGGGAAAGTGTCGGGTGAGGTAGTGGTGGTAAGGGAAAGTGTCGGGTGAGGTAGTGGTGGTAAATTGTCGGGTGAGGGTGGTAAGGAAAGTGTCGGGTGAGGTAGTGGTGGTAAGGGAAAGTGTCGGGTGAGGTAGTGGTGGTAAGAGAAAGTGTCGGATGAGCACATAAATCACAACACTGTATCATCCTTCGCATAAGAGTGGCACCTGCTGAGGACTCTGCCAATATACAAGCCGCTGTGGATGGCAGCCTTGCGTGTTCTTATGCCAGAAAAGTGGCTTTTCTTGTTAATCATATCGCCATTCTTCACCAGTAATGCAACCTTCATTACCACTAAATATATTTTTTTTATTAATTTTGCATGAAAACTTAACATTTATTTGATTGACTTTTGAATTATGAAAGAATGGACTATGCATGAGAGCTTCGATAAATAAAAATAAATATGTTTTTCACGTGTCTTCGTTAAAATATTGGTCTAACTGAGCTGGGCAGAGGAATGCATTCATAAATGTAGCTATAGGTGTAAGGCCATGTTTATGCCATTAATTTACAGTGAAATATAACTCACAGTCTAAAGTAACTATTTTTGTGTTGATAACAGTTTCTTGCATACCTGAACACTGGTTCTTGGTTACCTTATAACTCTTACCTGACAACTGTGACCTAATAACTGTTTCTTGGTACATTTATAAACAGTGATTCTACATTATTATTTTACATTATAACTAGCATATAGAAAATCATTAGTAAAAAAAAAAGCTTAATTTGGCAAGAAAACTATTATTGCAACAAGATACTCCACAAAAAATGTATTAAACATTCTAATAATAGTATTTGTGAAGGCTATGGAGTCCACATGTTTTTCCTGGTCCTGGAACCACTAGCATGAACGTCGTCATGGATGACGTCTCCAGTTAGATATCCCCAAAAAAGTTTGCACTTTCTTTTACTTATACAATATAAACTTTTACTCGAAAAGGTAAATACAGTTTTATCATTCTTCTTAATGAATATTCAGAAAAAATTATGAGATGCAAATTCAGTAAAATAACAATGTAACAGATCCTGGAACTAACAATGTAACAGATCCTGGAACTAACAGTGTAACAGATCCTGGAACTAACAATGTAACAGATCCTGGAACTAACAATGTAACAGATCCTGGAACTAACAATGTAACAGATCCTGGAACTAACAATGTAACAGATCCTGGAACTAACAGTATAACAGATCATGGAACTAACAAAGTAATAGATCCTGGAACTAACAATGTAACAGATCCTGGAACTAACAGTATAACAGATCATGGAACTAACAAAGTAATAGATCCTGGAACTAACAATGTAACATATCATGGAACTAACAAAGTAATAGATCCTGGAACTAACAATGTAACAGATCCTGGAACTAACAGTGTAATAGATCCTGGAACTAACAATGTAACAGATCCTGGAACTAACAGTGTAATAGATCCTGGAACTAAAAATGTAACAGATCCTGGAACTAACAATGTAATTGATCTTCACGTATATAAAAACTCTATTCTACCACAGAAGTTAATAGATTTGTGGTGATGGAATAACCTATGGCACGTTTGTCTCAAGCCCAGGAGCACTTGGTGTATGTGAATATATAAGAAAATATTTAAGGAGCACCAGGCCACAGGTCCATAGTATGAAGGTCTGGTTCATTGCAGACCAGTCTGTCGATCCGTATTTCGATAACATGTACTATGCTCTGACCTCACCAATATAGAAAAGGGTTTTATGATCACCAGGGAGTCTATAGAGACCCAGGTTGATAGCACACTCAGCTCAAATACTGAGTGTCCGTGGTTCGATTCCCGGTACTGGTGGAAGCATTGGAGGGGTTTTCTTACACTAGTTTTTCCTGTTCACCTAGAAGTAAGTAGGTACCTGGGGGTTAACCGACTGATATAGGTCGCTTCCTGGGAGACTAGATTAACCTAAGTTGCCCAAAATGCTCAGCATAACCAGAGGCTTTCTATATGGTATGTTATTGTGGTCAGTCAGGTCTGTATAAGTTGTATATTGTACCTGTACAAATACATATCATTATTATTATTATTATTATTATTATTATTATTATTATTATTATTATTATTATTATTATTATTATTGTTGTTATTATTAATTATTATTATTATTATTATTATTATTATTATTATTATTATTATTATGTTATTATTATTATTATTATTATTATTATTATTATTATTATTATTATTATTATTATTATAAATATAAGCAGTTTTCCATTAATAGTGCTTAATTTATTTTATTTATCTACTTTAAATATTATTTTAGTTGAATGTCTTAGTGTTGTTTTACTCACACTGTATTTTTTACAGTTTTATGTAGAGTGAATGTGTTTCTAGGTTGGGATTGATGGAACCCAAAGGTTCAATCTGTCTGTAAATTAATAAACTTACATAGGTTAGAAAAGGTTTGTCAGGAAACAGGATAAATGTTTCCTGATGTGGGTTTTAGTCATATGATGACCCGCCACCGGACTTTGTCATCTGACCGAGACCTTCCACTGGCTTACCCTCCACCCCTTTCAAAATTATGGTTATGATTGTAACCATTACATTAACTTACATACTTCCTCTTTCGTATTCTCCCCCTCCTCTCCTCACCTTCCTGATTCCCCTTCGCATTAAAGTGTAATTGTTCCTATCTCCCACTTTCTTTTTCTCCTTTTGTTTTGAGCCCTAACTTGTTTATTGTGTCTGTATTCTCTCTGTCAAGCCATTCTCACACTCACCGCTTCCACCCACATCCTCAGCTCTCACCCACATCCTCAGCTTCCACCCACATCCTCAGCTTCCACCCACATTCTCAGCTACCACCCACATCCTCAGCTACCACCCACATCCTCAGCCCCGTCTGGCTCCACTTCTGCCCCGGGGGGCTTCTCCTGCTCTCCTACTGGGTTCCTCTCATTCTGACCTCAACACAAGGACAGGAGAGATAGGGGGGACATGATAACGACATATAAGATACTGAGAGGAATAGACAAGGTGGACAGAGACAGAATGTTCCAGAGATGGGACACAGCAACAAGGGGAGACAGTTGGAAGTTGAAGACTCAAATGAATCACAGGGATGTTAGGAAGTATTTCTTCAGTCATAGACTGGTCGGGAAGTGGAATAGCTTGGAAAGCGATGTAGTGGAGGCAGGTTCCATACATAGCTTTAAGGAGAGGTATGATAAAGCTCATGGAGAAGGGAGCGTGACCCAGTAGCGGCCAGTGAAGAGGCGGGGCCAGGAGCTATGACTCGACCCCTGCAACCACAAGTGGGTGAGTACAACTAGGTGAGTACAAGTCTCAGACACTCCCACGACAGGGAGCCAAGGCCGGGTCACCATCTGGAAAGGTCCCGGGTCGGGAGAGTACCGACGAATCAACAATAACAACTCAAAAATCGTATATAAAATTAAAGTTACTTTCATTGTCAGTATTTCCTCATTTACTCTCTCTCTCTCTCTCTCTCTCCTCTCTCTCTCTTCTTCTCCATCGTAATCTTTTTGTTATTGCGTTATGCTGCAAAAGATAGTGTGGGACTGCAAAATATGGTGTGGGGACTGCAAAATATGGTGTGGGGACTGCAAAATATGGTATGGGGACTGCAAAATATAGTGTGGGGACTGCAAAATATGGTGTGGGGACTGCAACATATGGTGTGGGGACTGCAAAATATGGTGTGGGGACTGCAAAATATGGTGTGGGGACTGCAAAATATGGTATGGGGACTGCAAAATATAATGTGGGGACTGCAAAATATGGTGTGGGGACTGCAAAATATGGTGTGGGGACTGCAAAATATGGTGTGGGGACTGCAAAATATGGTGTGGGGACTGCAAAATATGGTATGGGGACTGCAAAATATGGTGTGGGGACTGCAAAATATGGAGTGGGACAGCAAAATATGGTGTGGGGACTGCAAAATATGGTGTGGGGACTGCAAAATATGGTGTGGGGACTGCAAAATATGGTGTGGGGACTGTAAAAAGACGATTTTGGTGCTTTAGAAAACAGTGTGGGCTGCAAAAGACAGTGTGGGGGGCTTCTAAAGACAGTGTGGGGGTGCAAAAGACAGTGTGGGCTGTAAAAGACAGTGTGGGGCTGGAAAAGAGAATGTGGGAGACTATAAAGATATAATTTCAGTGGTCATAGAAGGGGCAGGCGAGAGAGTTCGGTCATTTAGAAAGGGTGAACCAGAATAGGATGAAAATAGAGGGTGTATAAATACTAGGTGCTGAGAGAGAGGGGAAAGGATCGTTGCAGGAAAGCTTTAAGGGGAGAAGGGGGGTTAAAAGTAGTTTTAAATGGTAGTGGCTTGAGTGTAAAGCAGCCTTGTGAGTGAGCGAGTAAAATAGGAGAGTTGGATTCACGTGCTGAACAAGGTAACATTTATGAAGGGATTCAGGGAATACTTGGTAACCGGATTCGATTCCGGCAGTTGGGATACATTGCCTGTCCTCTCTAGGATAGGTACTGTTGCTGCAGTTTGGACGGTCTATTGGACTGAGATATCCACACATTTCTGGGAAGGCAGTTATTGAATGAATGGTTGTGAAAGTGTTTTCTTTTCTCGGGTCAGCCTCACCTGGTGGAGGCGGCCGATGTGGCCTAAAACAATTATGGTGAAATGTATTTAATTTATTTTAGGACTTAAATAAATGCATTTCTCTTTCTCAACCTGAAACGTTCATTGTTTGTCCGCAAGAGAAAGTGAATTTTAATATTTAGAGTTCTCATAGTTAGACCCGTGTGCGGAGACCCGTGTGCGGAGACCCGTGTGCGGAGACCCGTGTGCGGAGACCTGTGTGCGGAGACCTATGTGTTGGGTGTTAGTTACTGAGTACAGTAACTTACGGAAAACCTCACAGCAAGACCTTGTGTGCTCGGAGGCACTTTGAACACAGCAAGAGGTGTGTGCTCGGAGCAACTACCAGCACTAACCTGCTCAATATCACTTGTTAAAGTTATCGTATTTTACATTGTTTTAAGTTTTATCGTTGAGTCACTTTCTTAATCATTTAAAGATAATTTTAATCGAGTGTTTCACCAGTGAGGTATAAGCAGACCAGGTATTTCAAATATAGCTAGAAAATAAGGACCAAATTCTCTTAGGAATTGTAAGCTTTGCCAAAAATAAATATTAAAGAAAACATCCATTACCACGAGAATGTTTTATGAAATAGAACAGCGTGTGAGAGAGAGAGAGAGAGTGAGATAGAGAGAGAGTTGTGGTGGTGGTAGTTGGCCTTGTTATAGTGTTCCACAAACTTTATATATTATTACTTATCTAGGAAGGTTGGTGAGGAAAAAGGTGTTGGTTGACGTTATATTGCGCTAACACGCCAGTACAAGTAAGCTAACTCCTTCATGGAAATATCAGCGAAATCAGTGATATCAGTGAAGCTCTTGCTTCACACGGCGAGGGACCGGGTTCGATTCCCGGCGAGGGCAGAAACATTGGGCGTGTTTCCTTACACCGGTTGTCTATGTCTATGGGTACCTGGGTGTTAGTGGACTGGTGTGGATCGCATCCTGGGACAAAACTAACCTAATTTGCCCGAAATGCTCAGCATAACAAGGGGCTTTCTATATAGTAGTATGTCATTGATGTCAGCTATGGTCTGTATACATTGTACATGTACTTGTAGAAATAAAGATATTATTTTTTTTTAATAATTGATAGCGTGAAGGAAATACTTTCCCAGCTGGCCGGCCACCCACCACACCTCACCTACAACCACCCACCACAACCGCCCACCACACCTCACCTACAACCACCCACCACAACCACCCACCACAACCGCTCACCACAACCACCCACCCCTACACTACTTGTGATGACTTCACAACGCAAAACAAGGAGAATATCTTCACTGTCTGACAACTGTCTTCTCAATATAACTTATGGTGGCATTTAGCTGGCCCGCCCTCTTTCAGAAACAAACCAGTTTAAAAGTGAAAATATCATTAGACCCAAGAGACTTAAAGGAAGGATCTCACCTTCAAGGACCACAACAGTGCCACAATCACATCTGCGAGGAAAATGATTGGATGGATAATGAGAACATTCAAGACAAGAGATGCCAAGCCAGTGATGATCCTTTACAAATCACTTGTTCTCTCTAGGCTGGAATACTGCTGTACATTGACATCTCCATTCATGGCAGGTGAAATTGCAGATACAGAGAACCTTCACTGCACATATCAATTCCATCAAACACCTTAACTACTCGGAACGCTTAGAAGCACTTGACTTGTACTCACTGGAGCGCAGGCGAGAGAGACTGGTCCCTAATCTACACACAGAAATCGCTCCCTACGAAAGCAAAAGACTTGGCAGGCGATGCAGCATACCCCCAAATGAAAAGTAGGGGCGCCATTGGTACAGTAAGAGAAAACACAATAAGTGTCCGGGGCCCAAGACTGTTCAACAGCCTCCCACCAGCCATAATGGGAATTACCAATAGACCCCTGGTTGTCTTCAAGAGGGAGCTGGACAAATACCTAAAGTCAGTACCGGATCAGCCGGGCTGTGGTTTGTACGTTGGACTACGTGCTGCCGGCAGTAACAGCCTCTTTGATCAGGCCCTGATACACCGGGAGGCCTGGTTATGGACCGGGCCGCGGGGGCGTTGATCCCCGGAATACCCTCCAGGTAGCTGTGTAGGTCCTGTGCCCCCCCCCATCGGAATATCTGGGTGCCAGGCCTACGTTTCCTACCTATCGAAGTGTATCAGCCCCTCAACTTAGGTGGTACAAATGGTAGCACTATGGTCGTGTTGCAGTAGATTGTTGATACTTTGGTGTGATAAGTTGTGCTGGGAAACATCCCACTAGGGAATGCACAGTGGGGGCTTGACAGTCAGAAATTTAAATGTGTTAACACTGAAGAAATTGGGGTTAAAGTTTGGCATAAGGACTTTAGATGGAACCCAAACAACCTTCAATGTAAACTGGATCACAATCCGTTAATGGCAGCTGAGTGTTAGGCCAGCCATCCCTTCACAACCATACCTATGACACCGCGTCTGCCAAGTGTCACTTTGCAAGGAGCTAGCCATCCCTGCTAGAACACATAAAGCTACCGATCTGCCACTAATTACACCAGAAAATGTGGATGAGGCTGTCACTTCCCAACACACACATCTACAACAGTCAGACGGACACCACACATGTGATCCCATTGGAATCTGGAAATGATTTAATTGCCTGGAAACTACCTGTAATAAATGATGAGTCATTCATGCCAGTGAGACCATCAGAGAACACCAATGTAACCTTGGTACCTGTTAATGTGACAGGTGCTGAAGAAAGAACTAACTCACGAGTACCTTTTCTTCTGGAAAGGATTCACCTGACCTTTTTCAAGTAATAACTAACTTGCAAAAATAAATTGAGGATTTTCAACAAATGGTGATAAATTTGATAAATACAGGTAGTCAAATTGGTGCTCTTGATTACGGAAATGATGTCATAAGTGCAGCAATCTCTATTCAGTTTCCTACAATTTGTGATGATGAAGCCAATTGTTCTTGGCTTCAAACATTGCCTAAGAATGTGCTGGCAAAATGCCGGAAAATGCTTGAAGGGTTATGAAAATAAAAATATACAAAGTGTTATTTATTTTGAATTGTTTGCACATTGAAGCCCAAGCATAATAGTTTTACCATCTAATGAGCAAGAGATTGTAATACCTTACTACAGTGGGTCGATTACAATTATTTTCATGGGACATTGCTTCCATCAAGAAGGGGTTGCCTGACTTCCATCATATTATTGCAACCAAGAATATTGATGTAATCTGTTTGCAGAAATGTAGATTGCAAGATGGAGCACCTCCACCAAAGTTGCCTGGCTATGCAGCTTATAACTTAAGGTCAACCAACTGTTGTGTGATGTATGTTAGAAAGAACTTGCCACATTCACTCCTTGCTCTGCAGAGTCGAGTAAACATGCAGTGTCATGGTGTCAAAATATACGCAGGCAACGTTTCCATAAACATCTTGAATTCATCTTTATGCTCCAGCAAACCAGCTTCGACCTGATGCTTTTCCAGATCACATCAATAGTGTACCTATCTCTCATTCGTGGAGACTTTAAGACAGATGTCAGTCTTAAATATGTTGTTTATACAGATTCGCCGCCATGCCACTCTCTGTGAAAGAAAATTTCTCAAAAAATACATTAAAAGAAATAATTTATTTGCTCACAAAGTTAATGTTTGGTTTTTGATCAACCTCGTCTGGAGGTAATACAACAATGGCACTGTAATACAACAGTGGCACTGCAGTGATGCCTCGCCTGGAGGTAATACAATAGTGGCACTGTGTGTGATACCTCACCTGGAGGTAATACAATAGTGGCACTGGTAGGAGAAATCAATCAACTTTGAAGCAGGCACCAGGAGTGCCAGCTTTAACTTCGCCTTTTTCAGCTCTGGCTCCCTCGCTGAGTTGATCTTTCACACATTTCCAGCTCTCACTCCATGAACTGATCACCAATCCTAAGCTCTTACCTAATTCTTCACAGACCTGTCTTTCAGGTACTATGTCGCTCACACACTCACCTTCCACTCCTTCACTGACTTACACTCTCCTGACTCCCACTTTCCCTCTTGTGACAGCAGAAGCTCTTACTCTCACACACATACACACAATTCGTCTATCGAAACGCGGCAACTACCTGAGGTGTGGAAGACAGCAAATGTAGTCCCAATTTTTAAAAAGGATGCAGACAGACAGCATTAAACTACAGACCAGAGTCACTGACATGTATAGTATGCAAAGCCATCGAGAAACATATCAGGAGAAGAGTGATGGAGCACCTAGAAGGGAATGAGCTCATACACAATAATCAGCACGGTTGCTGAGAAGGGAAATCGTGTGTTACAAACCTACTGGAGTTTTACGATAAAGTGACAGAAATAAGATAGGAGAGAAAGAAGGGAATAGATTATATTTTCTTAGACTGTAAGAGGGTTTCGATACAGTTCCACACAGTATATGGTGCAAAAGTTAGAGGAGCAGGAAGGAATAACAGTAAAGGCACTGCAATGGATCAGGGAATACCTGATAGGAAGGAAAGAACGAGTGATGACAAGTGACGAGGTGTCAATGTGGGAGCCTATGACGAGCGACTTTCCATAGGGGTGAGTTCTAGGGCCATTGCTGTTTCTGGTACATGTGAATAATATGACGGAAGGGATAGATTAAGAGGTGTTGCTGTCTTGCATACGATGTATAGCTAATGTGAAGAATTCAGACGGATGAGTATCAGGTAGGACTACAAAGGGATCTGGAAAATCTGCAATCCTGGTTCAACAACTGGCTCCTGGCGTTTAACACCACCAAGTGAAAACTCTTGAAGATTGTGGAAAGTCAAAGAACACCGCAAACGGAGTATAGGCTAGGGGTGAGCATCATACCGAGCACATCTGAAGCGCACATCAACCAAATAACTGCTGCAGAATTAGGGCGCCTGGAAAACATAAGAATAACATATCGATACCTGAGTAAAGAGTTATTCAAGACATTGTCCATGGTGTACTTCAGGATCACATTGAATAATGCAGCACCAGTATGGAACCCACACCTGGTCAAGCACGTCAAGAAATTAGAGAAATTGCAAAGGTTTGCAGCAAGACTAGTCCTGGAGCTGAGGACAATGTCCTACGAAAAGGTTAAAGGAACTCAACCTGACGACAGTGGAGGACAAGAGGGATAGGAGGGACATGATAACGACATATAAAATTGTGAGAGGAATTGACGAGGTGGATAGGATACAATGTTCCAGAGATGGGACATAGGAACAAGGGGTCACAACTGGAAGTTGAAAACTCAGACAAGTCACAGGGATGTTAGGAAGCATTGTTTTCAGTCATAGAGTTGTCAGATAGTGGAACAATCTTGAGAGTCAAGTAGTGGAGACAGGATCCATACTTAGCTCTAAGAAGAGATACGATAAAGCCCATAGAACAAGGAAAGAGTGGACCTAGTAGCGACCAGCTACTAGGTACTAGTAGCGACCAGCTACTAGGTCTACACACACAAAACACACACACCAATCACACACACACACACACACACACAGTCCTAGGACCTGTACTGTTTTTGGTATATGTGAATGACATAACGGAAGGGATAGACTCAGAAGTGTCCCTGTTTGCAGATGATGTGAAGTTAATGAGAAGAATTAAATCAGTCGAGTATCAGGCAGGACTTCAAAGAGACCTGGACAGGCTACAAGCCTGGTCCAGTAACTGGCTCCTTGAATTTAACCCTGCCAAATGTAAAGTCATGAAGATAGGGGAAGGGCAAAGAAGACCGCAGAAAGAGTATAGTCTAGGTGGCCAAAGACTGCAAACCTCACTCAAGGAAAAAGATCTTGGGGTGAGTATAATACCGGGCACATCTCCTGAGGCACACATCAATCAGATAACTGCTGCAGCGTACGGGCGGCTGGCAAACCTAAGAATAGCGTTCCAATACCTCACTAAGGAATCATTCAAGACTCTGTACACCATATACGTCAGGCCCATACTGGAGTATGCAGCACCAGTTTGGAACCCACACCTGGTCAAGCACGTTAAGAAATTAGAGAAAGTGCAAAGGTTTGCAACAAGACTAGTCCCAGAGCTAAGGGGATTGTCCTACGAAGAAAGGTTAAGGGAAATCGGCCTGACGACACTAGAGGACAGGAGGGTTAGGGGAGACATGATAACGACATATAAAATACTGCGAGGAATAGATAAGGTGGACAGAGACAAGATGTTCCAGAGAGGGGACACAGAAACAAGGGGTCACATTTGGAAGTTGAAGAGTCCTATGAGTCAAAGGGATGTTAGGAAGTATTTCTTCAGTCATAGAGTTGTCAGGAAGAGGAATAGCCTAGAAAGCGACATAGTGGAGGCAGGAACCATACATAGTTTTAAGACGAGGTTTGATAAAGCTCATGGAGCAGAGAGAGAGAGGACCTAGTAGCAATCAGTGAAGAGGCGGGGCCAGAAGCTATGACTCGACCCCTGCAACCACAAATAGGTGAGTACAAATAGGTGAGTACACACAAATCCCACTTTAGTCTTAGGTGTGTCGGTTAGTTTTTTGCTCATCCTGGACCCATCCTGTGAGCGGTAGCGCAAATAAGCAGGATTGCACATGTCACGATGGATCTTTATGAGGATCAGCTAGTTTTACACCTTTACAAACATTAATAATTTTTTATATATATATATATTTCCTTGGCATGGCGTATATATTCAGAACAATATGGAGACACAGTATCAATTTTTTTACATTGATCATTTTTGAGTTACAATGTAATTATATATTTCTTCACGATTTCTAGCCAGAGGGAAATGCGGATTCAGTCTCAATAATTTTAATGTATTGTTATTAAAAATGATGTGATTTGCCATTTCCTGAAAGGTTTCCATGAACGTATCTCTAAATGTTGATAAGTTTGGACACTTGTTTTGGTTGGCATCTCCACACAAACTACACTGCCACTGAGACTTATAACTTAGACTCACGTCTTTCATCTACGGTTCTTATTGCTTTCATAATATATATATATATATATATATATATATATATATATATATATATATATATATATATATATATATATATATTATATATATATATATATATATATATATATATATATATATATATATATATGAGTTACCTAACACATTTCATTAGGATGGACGATCTGTTAGTTTCTTTCCTTAGTGTTTAACTTTCTTCAGTCTCGTTTGGTAGTTCTTTTCTAACAATGTCTTTTAAACTAAAATTAATCTCTTTATTCTTTTCAATCTTGCTCCCGGAGACATATGTGAGAGGGAATCAACAAAAGCTTAAAACTCTAATCTCTTGTTAATAGATTGTGTGTGTGCTCACCTAGATGTTGTACTCACTTAGTTGTCGTTACAGGGGTTGAGTCATAGCTCCTGGCCCCGCCTATTCACTGGCCGCTACTAGGTCACTCTTCCTTCTCCATGAGCTTTATCATACCTCTTCTTAAAGTTATGTATGGATCCTGCCTCCACTACATCACTTCCCAGACTATTCCACTTCCTTACAACTCTGTGGCTGAAAAAAATACTTCTTAACATCCCTGTGATTCATTTGAGTCTTCAACTTCCAACTGTAACCCCTTGTTGCTGTGTCCCATCTCTGGAATATCCTGTCTGTCCACCTTGTCGATTCCTCCCAGTATTTTATATGTCGTTATCATATCCCCCCTATCTCTCTTGTATTTCAGTGTCATCAGGTCGATTTCCCTTAACCTCTCCTCGTAGGACATGTTCATTTGCTCCGGGACTAGTCTTGTTTTAAACCTTTGCACTTTCTCTAGCTTCCTTACATGCTTGGCTAGGTGTGGGTTCCAAACTGGTGCTGCATACTCCAATATAGGCCTAACGTGCACAGTGTACAGGGTTGTGAACGATTCCTTATTAAGATGTCGTAATGTTATTCTTAGGTTTGCTAGGCGCCCGTATGCTGCAGCAGTTACATGGTTGATGTGCGCCTCAGGAGATGTGCCCGTTGTTATACTCACCCTAAGAACCTTTTTACTTGAGTAAGGTTTGTAGTCTCTGCCCCCTAGAGTGTACTACGTCTACGGTCTTCTTTGCCCTTATCCAATCTTCATGGCTTTGCATTTGGTGGGGTTGAACTCCAGGAGCCAGTTGCTGGACCACGCCTGCAGCCTGTCCAGATCCCTTTGTAGTTCTGTCTGGTGTAATCACCTAATTGTGGTTGCAGGGGTCGAGACTCAGCTCCTGGTCCCGCCTCTTCGCTGTCCGCTACTGGGTCTCTGCTCTCCCTGCTCCATGAGCTTTATCATACCTCGTCTTAAAACTGTGTATGGTTCCTGCCTCCACTATATCTTTCTATAGACTATTCCACTTCCTGACTACTCTGTGGCTGAAGAAATGCTTCCTAACATCCCTTTGACTCATCTGAGTCTTCAGCTTCCAGTTGTGTCCCCTTGTTTCTGTGTTCCCTCTCTGGAACATCCTGTCACTGTGTGTGTGTGTGTGTGGCCTCACACACAAGCATCCTACAGGCAATTTAGAGCAAGCAATGAGGAAAGAGTGTCAGAAACAATATAACTTTCTAAATAGCAATATGTCATTGATGTCAGCTAGTCTTGTATACCTTGTACATGTACTTGAAGAAATAAAGATATATATATATATATATATATATATATATATATATATATATATATATATATATATATATATATATATATATATATATATATATATATATATATATTGTGTTTGTATATTGTGTGTGTGTGTGTGTGTGTGTGTGTGTGTGTGTGTGTGTGTGTGTGTGTGTTGTCGTGCAGTAAAGGTAAAATTAGTCAATTAGCAAGAACTCATTTAAAATTGTTACAGCTACTGGACCACTATTACAAGGTCCTGGATGCTATAGGATAAACAAAATGGAGATGTAGTATACACAGACTGCGAAACCTTCGACAAGTGCGACCATGATGTAATAGCGCACAAACTGCGTGATAAAGGAATAACATGAAAAGTTGGTAGATGGTTCTATAACTTCCTAGCAAATATAACACAAAGTAATAGTAAACAGAGTAAAGTCTGAGGCAGCTACGGAGAAAACTCTGTTCCCCAAGGCACAGTACTCACTCCCATCCTATTACTCATCCTCATATCTGTCATAGACAGAGATGTAAGCCTTAGGTCCATGTCTTCCTTTGCGGATTACACGTGAATTGCCATGACAGCGTCCTCCATCGAAGACACTACAAGACTCCAAGCGGACGTCAACCAAATCTTCAAATGGGCCACTCAAAACAAAATAAAGTTCAGTGAAGAGAAATTTCAACTACTCACATATGGAAAACTTGAGGAAATTAATACTGTATCAGGGAATACAACAAATTCTAACTATACAATAAAGCGAAAAAGTTATGTGAAGGAGCTGTGAGTGATAATGTCAGAGGATCTCACCTTCGAAGACCACAACAATCTATCTACCGCATCTGCTAGAAAAATGATAGGATGGGTAATGAGAACCTTCAAAACTAGGGACGCCATGCCCATGATGATTCTCTTCAAATCGCTTGTTCCCTCTAGGCTGAAATACTGCTGTTCACTAACTACCCCTTTGAAGGCAGGCAAATTGCTGACCTGGAGAGTGTACAAAGAACTTTCACAGCACACATAAGTACGATAAAGCACCTAAACGGTTGAAGTCACTTAATTTGTATTCCCTGGAACGCAGGCGAGAGAGATACAGGATTATATACATTTGGAAAATCTTAGAGGGATTAGTACCAAACTTGCACTCGAAAATCACTCCCTATGAAAGTAAAAACTCGGCAGGGGAGGCAACATTCCCCCAATGAAAAGCAGGGGTTCCACAAGTACACTGAGAGACAACATAATAAGTGTGAGGGGCCCAAGACTGTTCAACTGCCTCCCAGCATACATAAGGGAAATTATCAATAGACTCCTGGCTGTCTTCAAGAAGGCACTGAACAGGCACCTAAAATCAGTACCTGACCAGCGCCAGGCTAAGGTTCGTATATAATCGTGGGTTTTGTGTGTGTCCAGGCGGGGAACAATGATAAGGCTTCTGAAGCTACGTTACTTTATTTGGGTTTGTGGTACACAGGCAGTGTGTTTAAGTGTCCTGGGGCGACCCAGCGGGCCATGCCTGCGAGGGAGAGAGGAGTGGAGCTGTTGACTCTAGGATACCTGGTCGCCAAGTGAGAGAGATGCAGGTCTGGGTATGCCTACCTAGAGGCGTGCCCTCTGGTGGAAACTTTGGGAACTAGCTATGTAGGCTTACTGTCTACACGTACGTCAGTTAGTGTGCGGCCAGCAGTAACAGCCTGCTTGATCAGACCCTAATCCACCACGAGGGCTGGTTTCAGACCGGGCCGCGGGGGCGTTGACCCCCGAAACCCTCTCCAGGTATACTCCAGGTCGGTATACTCACCTCTCCTGAAGGACTCTACCATCGTCATGACATCACCCACCTCTCTCATAACAGCAGCGACCTCATCCTCATTCGCATATCGTCTGTTTCCTTCCACAAGGGTTTCACTTCTTTCTTCTGTCCCTTAATGGTTTTTCCTTCTAGTATCCCCTTAGTCTCCTGTTCCTTCATAGTAATGGTGTCGAGACCGTCTATCCTCAAATCTCCCCATTCCTCTTCTTAACCCCGCATCACCCCTTCCCCTCAAGGAAATGGTTCTCCCTCCCTCCCTCTGGCTCCTATCCCCTACATCTCCACTTCCTTCACTGAAATGGTTTATCCCATCCAGCATCCTTTCCCAAGCCTTTACTTTCCTCACAGTAAAGTCGTAACATAGAAACAATGATCACAAAATGTAAATTAACTGCAGACCGCTGTTATGAATCTCTGCTTCCTTGAATCACATAAAAAAATTAAGTTTTCTTCAAGGCAAGTTTACCACAACACTTTCCATCGCCTTCAATTGACGCTCAACAGTGTAGAAACTTACTAACTTGGGAGTCCAGAGAAAGTTAGCAGAAAATTGTTAATTCTTGCGAGTTTGGCTTCAGTGAGCGAGCAGTGAGGCGAGACAAGAAGATTTACTTTACTCTGACTGACAGCAACTTGATTAGTTGTAAACGACTGCAGGCGATAAATGAATTTTGTTTTATAGATGGTGGACGAATTTGTTCTGGATCTATTTTCTTTTTGTGGAAAATTGTGTGGTGGAGCCACAGGCGTGCCTAAAATACAGTTAATAAACTGCAACATATCAACACCCCTCCTTCAGAGCGCAGGCACTGCACTTCCCACCTCCAGGACTCAAGTCCGGCTTGCCGTTTTCCCTGAATCCCTTCATAAATGTTACTTGCTCACACTCCAACATCATGTCAAGTCATAAAAAATATTTGTCACCACTCGCTCCTGTCTAATACACTCACCCAAAACCTCCTTTACCCCCTCCCTCCCTCCAACCTTTCCTAGGCCGATCCCTTCTCCCTTTTCCTTTCACTACAGATTCATATGCTCTTCAAGTCATTCTATTTCGTTTCAACCTCTCTAAATGTCCGAACCACCTCAACAACCCCTCCTCAGCCCTCTGGATAATACTTTTAGTAACCCCGCACCTCCTCCTAATTTCTAAACTACGGATTCTCTGCATTGTATTCACGCCGCACATTGCCATCAAACACATCTCCACTGTCTCCAGCCTTCTTGTTGCAACATTCACCACCCATGCTTCACACCCATATAAGAGCGTTAGTACCACTATACTCACATACATTCCCCTCTTTACTTCCATGGATAACGTTCTTTGTCTCCACAGACTCCTCAGTGCACCACTTACCTTTTTGCTCTCATCAATTATATGATTCGCTTCGTCTTTCATAGACGCATCTGCTGACACGTCCACTCCCATGTATCTGAATACATTCACTTCCTCCATACTCCCTCTCTCCAATCTGATATTCAGTCTCTCATTACCTATTTTTTTTATTTTCATCACCTTACTCTTTCCTATGTTCATTTTAAATTTCCTTCTTTTACACACCCTAACAAACTCATCCACCAACCTCAGCAACTTCTCTTCAGAGAATCTCCCAAAAGCACAGTGTCATCAGCAAAAAAGCAACTGTGACAACTCCCACTTTGTGTTAGATTCTTTATCTAGTAATCCTACACCTCTTGCCAACACCCTCGCATTCACTTCTCTTACAACCCCATCTATAAATATATTGAACAACCCCGGTGACACCACACATCCCTGTCTATGACCTACTTAAACTAGGAATTTATCTCCCTCTCTCTCGTACATACTTTAACCTCGGCCTCACAATCCTCGTAAAAACTCTTCACTGGTTTCAGTAACCCACTTCGTATTCTGTATATTTGCAACATCTGCCACATTGCACCCCCCATCCCCTTATCTTTCCTATCATTCGCCTTTTCCAAATCCTTAAATCCTTGTCACCAAATATCAATACTAAAAATAAATTATATTCTAAAAATAAATTCTACTTTCACAAACACAAGTAAGCTGTAGCTAAAAAATTTTTTTACATTTGTAAAGTTTTATTTGCTGTAAAATTTCTTTCCCAGTTTTTGAGGACTGAGCCAGTATTCAATTTAATACTGCTAGTCTTTTACATACCCTTTATTTTGTCTGCTAAACCGTTCCCACACTGTACACATGGTGCTCCCTGGGCAGCAAGGCAATGGTTACTTCTGTCTTAATTAAAGAGTGGATTCTCATTGTTCTTCCTGGTGACAGGCGTGTGCGATATCCGTACAGTAGGAAGTAAGAGAGAAAAGCTTACATCGTAAGCTTTTCTCTTTCCTATGTGCGGGTTATTTGTGTATTGTTCCAGTCACGGTATTGTGCCTTTTTGTTCTTGCTGTTGGGGATCATCAGCTCCTTGTCTCTTTTTCTTTTAGGATTACCCATCAAATCACACCTTTCCTTAGTATTCCTTTCTATGTCACATTCATACTGATCTGACAAAGAATGTAAATAATAGAGAAATACATCTTACAGGATTATTACATAACATTCCATCGAACAAGCAGATTCTACAGATCACAAACACATAATATTTAGGCTTTCTAATTTTTAAACACTTATCTCTTATTTTTTTAAGTTGCACATATGACTCGCCAGCCTCATATCAGTGTCACTTGCAAATATAAAGTAGCTCATATAAATTTATTTTGGAAAAAAATCACCCTCAGCAAGTTTCATAAAGTTTTTGAGGATGAGAAAAAAACATCCAAGTTCCTCTGGATTAAGACACATCTGTTGTTTATATTTGAACTACGTTCCAATATTCCATCAAGTTATCACGCCTCTCAGTTGTTCTATCATTGAATTTTCTTTCATTTTCTTGTTCATCTAATCACCTGATCACTTTCATAAAATTTTCTTCACTAAATTTTCCACAGCCTAAAAGAGAATTCACCAACTCTAAAAATGTCAGCTTATGAAGATCTTTCGTATTTGGGAAAATTTCTAATCCTTTATTGATTGTATACGCAATGATCCGCTATCGTCTGTCTTCCTGCCTAGCATGGGCCAGTAGGCCTGTTGCAGTGCTTCTCTTTTCTGATGTTCATGTCTACGCCTCATGTGCTTTAATGACTGGCCTGGAAACTCAATGGACTTAAATTCGATAGAGAAGGTTTGGAAAGTTATCAAGCATAAACTTCTTGCCATAAACGTCGCCTCTAGCCCAAACTCTGGAGTGCCATTAAGCATGGCACTCGAGAGGAAACACAATCTTACGAACCAGTACTGGAGATAAGGAACCACTATATATTTCCGTATTATATATTTAAAACATTAAGTCATTTTCTGTGTGATCTGTTTATGCACATTCATATTTACGACGTCTACTTTATGTATGCAATAATTCAAAGATATTTACTATCAATGACTTGCCGTTATCAAAAACAAAACGATTTTGCATTATTAACCTAAAGGTACATTAAGAAGTAAAATTATTCACCCTACTTATTATGCCTTAAAAAAGGGTATTGAAGGGGACAAAAATTATCCTTATTAGACCAGCATGATAGACCCTTGTCTATTATTAAGGATAGAACACCATTATTCCTAAATAAATATAAAAATATGTACACAACAAATTACTAGTGAGTGGTCAGAGAAACAGTAATGTAAATGTATCAAATTAAATGTAGCAGACAACAAGAAGTTGAATAACAAAATAACATTAAAATAAAGGAAGGTTTAATTTAAAAAAAGTGCTAGGAGAAAAATAGATGCAAAGAGGAAAAAAAAGGTGCAAAGATGAAAAACTGACGCAAGAAGGAAAAAAAGGTGCAAGGAGGAAAAAAAAGGTGCAAGGAGGAAAAAAAGGTGCAAGGAGGAAAAAAAGGTGCAAGGAGGAAAAAAAGATGCAAGGAGGAAAAAATGGTGCAAAGAGGAAAAACTGATGCAAGGAGGAAAAAAAGGTGCAAATAGGAAAAAAGGTGCAAGGAGGAAAAAAAGGTGCAAGGAGGAAAAAAAGGTGCAAGGAGGAAAAAAGGTTCAAGGAGGAAAAAAGATGCAAGGAGGAAAAAAGATGCAAGGAGGAAAAAAGATGCAAGGAGGAAAAAAAGATGCAAGAAGGAAAATAGATGCAAGGAGGTAAAAAAGATGGGGAAGAGAGAAATGAGTCCATATTGAAATCTGAGTAAACTCTTGGTGAACCACTAATTACCTAAAGCAGAGTGACATGACTAAAGCAGAGTGACATGACTTATAAGAGGGATGGGGGAGAGGAGGGTGCACATGATGGGGGAGAGGAGGGTGCACATGATGGGGAGAGGAGGGTGCACATGATGGGGAGAGGAGGGTGCACATGATGGGGGAGAGGAGGGTGCACATGATGGGGGAGAGGAGGGAGCACATGATGGGGGAGAGGAGGGTGCACATGATGGGGGAGAGGAGGGAGCACATGATGGGGGAGAGGAGGGTGCACATGATGGGGAGAGGAGGGTGCACATGATGGAGGAGAGGAGGGTGGACATGATGGGAAGGAGGCACGTGATGGGAGAGGAGGGATCACATGATAGGGGAGAGGAGGGAGCACATGATGGTTGAAAGGAGGGAGCGCATGATGGGGAAGAGGAGGGAGCACATGATGGGGAAGAGGAGGGAGCACATTATGGGGAAGAGGAAGGAGCACATGATGTGGGAGAGGAGGGAGCACATGATGGGAGAGGAAGGAGTACATGATGGGGGAGGGAGGGAGCTCATGATGCGGAGAGGAGATAGCACATGATGGGGAAGAGGAGGAGGGATCACATGATGGGGAAGAGGAGGGAGCACATGATGGGGAAGAGGAGGGATCACATGATGGGGAAGAGGAGGGAGCACATGATGGGGAGAGGAGGGAGCATATGATGGAGAAGAGGAAGGAACACATGATGAGGAGAGGAGGGAGCACATGATGGGGAAGAGGAGGGAGCATATGATGGGAAGATTAGGGAGCACATGATGGGGAAGAGGAGGGAGCACATGATGGGGAAGAGGGAGCACATGATGGGGAAGAGGAGGGAGCACATGATGGGGAGAGGAGGAGCACATGATGGGGAAGAGGAGGGAGCACATGGTGAGGGAGAGGAGGGTATGAGAATATGGGGAAGGCTGTCTGACCCCGCATGGAAGGCTGTCTGGCCCCGCAGTTAAGGCTGCCTGACCCACCGGGGAAGGCTGTCTGACCCAGCGGGGAAGGCTGTCAGACCCCACGGAGAAGGCTGTCTGGCCCCGCAGGGAAGGCTGTCTGATCCAGCGGGGAAAGCTGTCTGACCACGCGGGGAAGGCTGTCTGACCCCGCGGGGAAGGCTGTCTGACTCAACGCGGAAGGCTGACTGACCCCGCGGAGAAGGCTGTCTGACCCCGCGGGGAAGGCTGTCTGACCCCGTGAGGAAGGCTGTCTGACCCCGCTGGGAAGGCTGTCTAACCCCGCGGGGAAGGGAGAGGCAGTGGTTCATGTGCCTAAGTGTAGGTTGGTACGTCACTTTGTACCAAAAATGCACCCCATCCAAGGGGTCCCCAGTCAATACGTACTCTAGCTCTGCAATACTTTGTACAGGGTTAATCTACAGAAATCAGTTGAAGAGGGGACGCTGAGGGGAGAGGAGTTAGAAAACATTTGTCGAGGGGCAGTGAGGGGTAATGTTGGAAGACAGTCATGGAGGGGCAGGAAGGGGTAGTGTTGGAAGACAGTTGTGGAGGGGCACCAAGGGGTAGTGTTGGAAGACAGTTGTGGAGGGGCAGGAAGGGGTAGTGTTGGAAGACAGTCATGGAGGGGCAGCAAAGGGAAGTGTTGGAAGACAGTTGTGAAGGGGCACTAAAGGGTAGTGTAGGAAAACTGTCATGGAGGGGCAGGAAGGGATACTGTTGGAAGACAGTCAAGGAGGGGCAGCAAAAGGTAGTGTTGGAAGACAGTTATAGAGAGGCACCAAGGGGTAGTGTTGGAAGGGGCAGGAAGGGGTAGTGATGAAAGACAGTTGTGAAGGGGGCAACAAAGGAGGGTAGTGTCGGAAGACAATCATGGAAGGGGCCATAGTACTAGAAGACAGATGAGAGGCAGTGATAGGAGGGTCCTGAAAGACACTTGAGAAATGGGCAGTAAATTGGGTTGGAATGCAGTTGTGTAGAGCAGGGATGGTGTACTGGTGAGTGAGCTTGAAGAAAAACAAGTGTGTTAGAGCCAGATGAGTGTGTTGGAGAAAGGCATGTGAGTTACATCAGGGGTTACCTGGGGTTTACCTGGAGAGGGTTTCGGGGGTCAACGCCCCAATGTTTCGGTCTGAGACCAGGGTTCGTGGTGGATCAAGGTCTGATCAACCAGGCTGTTACTGCTGGACGCACGCAAACTGACGTACGAACCACAGCCCAGCTAGTCAAGTACTGACTTTAGGTGCTTGTCCAGTGCCTTCTTGAAGACAGCCAGGGGTCTATTGGTAATCCCCCTTATGTATGCTGGAAGGCAGTTCAACAGTCTTGGGCCCCTGACACTTATTTTGTTGTCTCTCAGTGTACTCGTGGCGCCCCTGTTTTTTTACTGGGGGAATGTTGCATCTTCTACCGAGTCTTTTGCTTTCATAGGGAGTGATTTTTGTGTGCAAGTTTGGTACTAATCCCTCTAAGATTTTCCAAGTGTATATTATCATGTATCTCTCTCGCCTGCATTCCAGGGAATACAAATCTAGGGACTTCAACTGTTCCCAGTAATTTAGGTGCCTTATCGTACTTATGTGTGTCGTGAAAGTTCTTTGTACATTCTCCAGGTCAGCAATTTCGCCTGCTTTGAAGGGGGCAGTTAGTGTACAGTAGTATTCCAGCCTAGATGTTGAAGCAGGTTAAGACGTGCACGAGCATGAAAGAGAGAGTTGGAGTAAGCCCAGGTGTAAGAGCAGTTCCGACTGTACTCACCTATTTGTACTCACCTGTTTGTGGTTGCAGGGGTCGATTCATAGCTCCTGGCCCCGCCTCTTCACTGATTGCTACTAGGTCCTCTCTCTCCCTGCTCCATGAGCTTTATCAAACCTCGTCTTAAAACTATGTATGGTTTCTGCCTCCACTATGTCGCTTTCTAGGCTATTCCACTTCCTGACAACTCTATGACTGAAGAAATACTTCCTAACATCCCTTTGACTCATAGGAGTCTTCAACTTCCAATTGTGACCCCTTGTTTCTGTGTCCCCTCTCTGGAACATCTTGTCTCTGTCCACCTTATCTATTCCTCGCAGTATTTTGTATGCCTTTATCATGTCTCCCCTAACCCTCCTATCCTCTAGTATCGTCAGGCCGATTTCCCTTAACCTTTCTTCGTAGGACAATTCCCTTAGCTCTGGGACTAGTCTTGTTACAAACCTTTGCACTTTCTCTAATTTCGTGACGTGCTTGACCAGGTGTGGGTTCCAAACTGGTGCTGCATACTCCAGTATGGGCCTGACGTATATGGTGTACAGAGTCTTGAATGATTCCTTAGTGAGGTATTGGAACGCTATGCTTAGGTTTGCCAGCCGCCCGTATGCTGCAGCAGTTATCTGATTGATGTGTGCCTCAGGAGATGTGCTCGGTATTATACTCACCCCAAGATCTTTTTCCTTTAGTGAGGTTTGCAGTCTTTGGCCACCTAGACTATACTCTGTCTGCGGTCTTCTTTGCCCTTCCCCGATCTTCATGACTTTACATTTGGCAGGATTAAATTCAAGGAGCCAGTTACTGGACCAGGCTTGTAGCCTGTGCAGGTCTCTTTGTAGTCCTTCCTGATCCTCGACTGATTTAATTCTTCTCATTAACTTCACATCATATGCAAACAGGGACACTTCTGAGTCTATCCCTTCCGTTATGTCATTCACATATACCAAAAACAGTACAGGTCCTAGGACTGACCCTTGTGGAACCCCACTCGTCATAGGTGCCCACTCTGACACCTCGTCACGTACCATGACTCGTTGTTGCCTCCCTGTCAGTTATTTTCTGATCCATTGCAGTGCATTTCCTGTTACGTGTGCCTGATCCTCTAGCTTTTGCATTAACCTCTTGTGAGGAACTGTGTCGAACGCCTTCTTGCAGTCCAAGAAAATGCAGTCTATCCACCCCTCTCTCTCGTGTCTTACTTCTGTTACCTTGTCATACAACTGTGTTAGAGTGCAGATGAGTATGTTAGAGCAGAAGGAGGTGTATTGGAGAAACAGTGTGTTGGAATACTTTGCTGGGCATTAGAGAAAGGAGTTGTATAATGAAGCAAGGGATAAGAATGTAAGAATGAAGGAACACTGCAGCAGGCCTACTGGCCCATACGAGGCAGGTCCAAGTCTCCTACCGGCTTAAGCCAATGCTCCAACCTAGTCAGGCCAGGTCACATTCACTCAAGGAAGGAGCACGGCATCTGACCTAGGAGCATAAGCTAGTCAGGTCCAACTCATACCCACCCACACCCACTCATGTATCTATCTAACCTATTTTTAAAACTACACAACGTTTTAGCCTCTTTAACTATACTCGGGAGTTTGTTCCACTCATCCACAACTCTATTACCAAACCAGTGCTTTCCTATATCCTTCCTGAATCTGAATTTTTCCAACTTAAAACCATTGCTGTGAGTCCTGTCTTGGCTGGATATTTTCAGCACGCTATTTACATCCCCTTTATTTATTCCTGTTTTCCATTTATACACCTCAATCATATACCCCCTAATTCTACGCCTTTCTAGAAAGTGTAGAATCAGGGCCCTCAGTCTATCCTCATAGGGAAGATTTCTGATACATGGGATCAACTTTGACATCCTTTTTTGTACGTTTTCCAGAGCATCTATATCCATTCTGTAATACGGTGACCAAAACTGTGCAGCATAATCTAGATGAGGCCTAACCAAGGATATATAGAGTTGGAAATAAATGGTATAAAATACCGACACAATGGAAAAATAAACACATAAGCAGTATAATGTGATCCTTTATTGACAACGTTTCGCCCACGCAGTGGGCTTTATCGAGTCACAGACAGATCAACTACAGAAACGCAAGACTCATCGCCAGAGAAGACAACACGCAATACCGAAGAATCCTAGAATCATCACTCATCTGTATATCCAACAACTTCAACCAGAACAACGGCTTCTACAACATAGCTGAACCTATTGCCAAGAAACTTCTTCAACGCTATCCCACCTAGAACTCAAGAATGGTACACTGCAGGTCCTTTAAGTCACACTATGTTTTTAACTATCACACTACTTTTAAGACTCACATGCAGCTTTCTCCACCTGACCCAGCATTCTCCACCTGACTGTACCCTATATATATCTCCATGTTGCTCATTTTCCAGGTAGATCTGTCTGTGACTCGATAAAGCCCACTGCGTGGGCGAAACGTTGTCAATAAAGGATCACATTATACTGCTTATGTGTTTATTTTTCGATATATAGAGTTGAGGAACAACCTGAGGACTCCTATTATTTATGCTTCTTGATATGAAGCCAAGGATTCTGTTCGCTTTATTGCGAACACTTATGCACTATTGTCTTGGTTTTAGATTACTGCTAACTAGAACTCCCAAATCCTTTTCGCAATAAGAACATAAGATGTTCAATGTGGACAAGTGTAAGGTACTAGTCCTTGGTAATGAAAATATCCCTCGAATTTATAAACTAGGTGAAGTAGAGCTTGATCATACAGAATGTGAAAAAGACTTGGGAGACATGGTAAGCAGGAATCTAAAGCCAAGACAACAGTGCCTAAGTGTGCGCAATAAGGCTAACAGATTACTAGGATTTATTTCAAGAAGTATAAGCAACAGAAGTCCAAAAGTTATTTTACAGCTCTATACATCACTAGTGAGACCTCATTTGGATTATGCAGCTCAGTTTTGGTCTCCTTACTACAGGATGGATATAGATTCATTGGAGAACATACAAAGAAGAATGACTAAAATGATTTACAGTATAAGAAATATCCCGTATATAGACTTAGAGCGTTGAATCTCCACTCTCTGGAGAGACGTAGAATGAGGGGAGATATCATCGAGGTGTACAAGTGGATGATGGGCATAAAGAAAGGAGATATTAATAAAATACTGAGGATATCGAAGTAAGAACCAGAAATAACGGATTTAAATTGGATAAATTTTGATTTAGAAAGGACATAGGCAAGTACTGGTTTTCGAACAGAGTTGTAGATGCGTGGAACAATCTTCCGAGTACTGTGATAGAGGCTAGGACCTTGGGTGGCTTTAAAAAGAGATTGGACAAATATATGAGTGGGATGGGCTGGGTTTGATTGGTGTCGTGAGTACGGGAGTAAATTCTTAGGTAGTGGTGGTTTTGATAAGGACCTGCCTTGTATGGGCCAGTAGGCCTTCTGCAGTGTTCCTCCATTCTTATGTTATGTTCTTATGTTAACACCACTTGTTACAGATCCCCACTCGGATTTAACCCCATTTATGCACACTCTCTTCTTCCTATTGGTGAGCCATGACTCGATCCATGACAGTACTTTTCCCCCAATGCCATGAGCTGCCACTTTCTTTAACAGTCTCTGGTGCGGTACTCTATCAAAAGCCTTACTAAAATCTAAATAAACAATATCGAATTCTTTATCGTGATCAACAGCCTCAAAAGCTTTACTAAAGAGCAGGTTCGTGCGGCCAGCAGTAACAGCCTGGTTGATCGGGCTCTGATCCATAATGAGACCTGGTCACAGACCGGGCTGCGGGGGCGTTGATCCCCGGAACTCTCTCCAGGAAACTCTCCAGGTAAGAACAGGTGCTAGAACAGGTGCTAGAACTGGGTGGTGTCAGAAGAGAAGGTGCGAGAACGGGGATTTGCTAGAACAGGGCAGGGTGCTAGAACAATTGAGGTGCTAGAACAGGGAGGGTGCTAGAACAACAAGTGTTAGAAGTGATGGGTGCTAGAACAGGTGGTAGAACAGGGGGTGCCAGAACTTGGGGTTGGTAGAATAGGGGATGGTGCTATAACCAGGGGTGCTTGAACAAGGGGTTGGTTGAACGGGGTAGGGAATTAGAATAAGGGGGTGCTAGAAAAGAGGATGGTGTTAGAACAGGAGAGGGCGTTAGAACCATGGAGGGTATTAGAAAAAGGGAGGGTACTAAGATAAAGGGGGTTGCTTTAAAAGAGGAGGGTTGAAGAACAGGATAGTGAAATAGAACAGAGGAGGGTGCTAGAACATTGAAGGGTACTAAAATAGGAGGGTTAGAACAGGGTACTAGAAAAGTGGAGGGCTCCAGAAAAGAATGGTGGTAGAACAGAGGGAGCTAGAACAGGTGCTGGAACAGGTGGTGATAAAACTAGTGATGCTAGAACAGGTGCTAGAACAAGGTTGCTAGAATAAGGGTTGCTAGAATAAGGGAGGGTGCTAGAACAGGGGGGTGCTTGAACAAGGGGTTAGTAGAACAAGGGAGGGTATTAGAACAAGGGGGTGCTAGAACAGGGAGGGTGCTAGAGTATATAGGGTGCTAGAACACGGAAGGCTGCTAGAACAAGGGAGGGTACTAGAACAGGAGAGGGTGCTAAAACAAGGGGATTCAGAGCAGGTGGTGCTATAAAAGGGGAGGGTGAAAGAACAGAGGAGGTTCTTATAATATTGGAGGGTACTACAACATGGGATGATGATAGAACCGAAGAGGGTTTTAGAACAAGGAGGGATGCTAGAACATGGGTGGGTGCTAGAACATGGGTGCGTGCTAGAACATGGGTGGGTGCTAGAACATGGGTGGGTGCTAGAACATGGGTGGGTGCTAGAACATGGGTGGGTGCTAGAACATGGGTGGGTGCTAGAACATGGGTGGGTGCTAGAACATGGGTGGGTGCTAGAACATGGATGGGTGCTAGAACAAGGAGGGATGCTAGAACATGGGTGGGTGCTAGAACAAGGAGGGATGCTAGAACATGGGTGGGTGCTAGAACATGGGTGGGTGTTGGAATCGGGGGGGTGTTGTCCCATATGAAAAGGTCACATTAAATATATTGTATAAAAAAAATTCGTATAATTTAATATTGCTGTTACCATTAATAGTTAAAATGAAAATCTCTTGCTTTATGATATTAGACTTTTATTATTAGCTTATGAGCGTAGGTAGGATGTAACAGCAACACCGTTCATGGTGCCAGTTGTTGGAGAGATTTGATTGGCTGCCAACACTTGCAAACCACAAGCTCCTTGCTTGTTAAGCAGCTCGTAGCTGGCGCTACCTGATACAAGTCACCTGACGTTAATCTGCGGGCCTTGCTTTCTCTCTCTCTCTCTCTCTCTCTCTCTCTCTCTCTCTCTTGTGTCTTGGTCTGTTGTAGGAGCCGTTGATGGTCTGCACTTAGGTCGCTTTTGTGTTTACTTGCCTGACGTACTGTTCACTGCTGCTAGAACTGGTGAAGTTGCTGGAACAGGGAAGGGAGTGCTAGAACAGGTGGTAGCTAAAACAGAAAAGAGGTGCTAGAACAGACGGATGGAATTAGAACAAGTGGGTGCTAGAAGAGGGGAGGTATTAGAAAGAGGGAGAGTGATACAATAAGGAGTGTGCTGGAACAGTGGGTACTAGAACAGGGGAATGTGCTGGAAAAGGGTCAGGTGCTAGAACGGGGGTGCTAGAGCATTGAAGGGTGTTATAACAGAGGAGGGGGCTAGAACACGGATGTCCTAGTACAGGGGGTGCTAGAAGAGGAGGGTGCTAGAACAGGAAAGGTTGCTTGACGTGGGGAGGGTACTTGTATAGGGGAAGGTGCTAGAACAGGGGACGGTGCTACAACAGGGGATGGTGTTAGAACATGGGGTATTGTATCAGGGATGGGTGTGTGACATCAGGGATAGGTGTGTGACATCAGGGTTAGGTGTGTGACATCAGGGATAGGTGTGTGACATCAGGGTTGGGTGTGTGACATCAGGGATAGGTGTGTGACATCAGGGATGGGTGTGCGACATCAGGGTTGGGTGTGCGACATCAGGGTTGGGTGTGCGACATCAGGGTTGGGTGCGTGAAATCGGAAGTGATTGTATCAGAGCATTGGTGGGTGTTTTAAGCAGGGTGAGTACACGTAAACATGAATAAGTGCAATAGAACAGAGGTGGGTGTGTGAGAGGAATGATGGGTGTTTGAGAGGAATGATGGGTGTGTGAAAGGAATGATGGGTGTGTTAGAGGAATGATGGTGTGTTAGAGGAATGATGGTGTGTTAGAAGAATGATGGTATGTTAGAGGAATGATGGGTGTGTTAGAGGAATGATGGATGTGTTAGAGGAATGATGGGTGTGTTAGAGGAATGATGGATGTGTTAGAGGAATGATGGGTGTGTTAGAGGAATGATGGGTGTGTTAGAGGAATGATGGGGTGTTAGAGGAATGATAGGTGTGTTAGAGGAATGATGGGTGTGTTAGAGGAATGATGATGTGTTAGAAGAATGATGGATGTGTTAGAGGAATGATGGGTGTGTTAGAGGAATGATGGGTGTGTTAGAGGAATGATGGGGTGTTAGAGGAATGATGGGTGTGTTAGAGGAATGATGGGTGTGTTAGAGGAATGATGGGTGTGTTAGAAGAATGATGGGTGTGTTAGAGGAATGATGGTGTGTTAGAGGAATGATGGGTGTGTTAGAGGAATGATGGGTGTGTTAGAGGAATGATGGTGTGTTAGAGGAATGATGGGTGTGTTAGAGGAATGATGGGTGTGTTAGAGGAATGATGGGTGTGTTAGATGAATGATGGGTGTGTTAGAGGAATGATGGTGTGTTAGATGAATGATGGTGTGTTAGAAGAATGATGGTGTGTTAGAGGAATGATGAGTGTGTGAGAGGAATGATGGGTGTGTGAGAGGAATGATGGTGTGTGAGAGGAATGATGGGTGTGTGAGAGGAATGATGGTGTGTTAGAAGAATGATGGTGTGTTAGAGGAATGATGGGTGTGTTAGAGGAATGATGGGTGTGTTAGAGGAATGATGGTGTGTTAGAGGAATGAAGGTCGTATGTGTAAACACTGCATAATTGGAAGTGAGATGAATGAGTGAAGACGTGGCCTGCAGGGTCGTCCTCACAAGCATGGCAGTGTATATAAGACTTAACAAATCTTTCCTTGTTGAAGAACACTGTGAACATTGTACTGAAGTCGACCCGAAATTTAAAATTATAAAGTAACTTTAAAGTTTTATTTACTTTTCTTTTTCAACGAAAGTATATATTTTTTCTGGTCATCCCTGGGAATTTAGTTTGATCTTTTTTTATAGGAAAAACTATATATATATTTAACAGGTGAAGTAATGGCCTTTAAGCAGTCCATATTGAGAAAACTATTAACTTTGGAAGTCACCTGTGAACTTATATAGAGGGTTATGAAAAACTTGGTAATGTGAACTTAGGCAGCCACGGGTTTGATCTTGCTAATGTGTGTGCAGGTAATCTTCCGTGCAGGTGCTCTTTTTTACAAGAGTTTTTATTAAATAAACTCTTAATATATGTACTATTAATGTGTAATCAGCTGAGAGCATACTTAAGTGTGAATATAAACACAGAAGGACTCAAGCTATTCTCAGTTGGGTAATATAACTAAGGCCTCCGCAAACTTGAAAATATTCACGTAATGTACATAACTGTAGTTATATAAGACCCTTTCCGCTTTTTGGCTGGGTTTACAATCATACTCAGAATCTCTACCATGCAATTTTGTGAAGAGGAACTAATGTTGGCATGTATTAGAAAGCAGGTTCCATGGATCTAAAGTATCCACCTGTGTCATCAGACGTTCGTCTTGTAGGACATGGTAACTGGTTGTTGTTCTTGTTGTTGTCGTCGTTGTTGTTGGTTTGTTATATATTTATTATTATTATTATTATTATTATTATTATTATTATTATTATTATTATTATTATTATTATTATTATTATTATTATTATTATTATTATTATTATTATTATTATTATTATTATTATTAACCTTTCGATACATAACCGACCTGTAACAGGATTTTGAATGGAAATCTGTTTAATGAAAATTTTGCAATCTACCTATTGGTTGTATACTGAGGGAGAACAAGAGTCAGTTGAAGTACTAACCTTCGGTTAGGTTAGGTAAGGTTTCTCATTCAACAAAACAAGTGTTTCCTGACGCGGGTCTTAGATGATGACCCGCCGTTGGAGCTTTTGATCATCTGACCGAGACCTTCGCTGGCTTACCGGTCCACTCCTTTAAAAATTATGGTCAATATTTATAACCATTTGCACTAACCTTCCCATGAGATTTTTTAAGAGAAACACATCAGGGAGGCACTACGGTCCTGCCAAAGGTATGTCAAACGGAAACCTGTTTAATAAAAGTTTCAAACTCCGGCAGTATGCAATAGACCTGTAGTGGAAAGACATCCCCATATTGATGAATGACACATATGCAACACCTGGGCTGTTAGCCTTTTCGCCTGGCTGAATCACTTGCAACACTTCAGGTAAATCTTACAAAATTCTTCTTCCATTTTAAAGTTCTTATACCCGTAATATTTCTTTTCCAATTTGTGAGGGATGGTTTGAGAGGAAGCAGCTAGGGCGATGATAGTGAGAAACAGTAGGGAATATCAACGAATGCTGAGGAAAGTTTTGCCACATTCTCTTCCAGGGCTGCAACTACACTGATCATTCTCTTCCAGGGCTGCAACTACACTCATCATTCTCTTCCAGGGATGCAACTACACTGATCATTCTCTTCCAGGGTTGCAACTACACTGATCATTCTCTTCCAGGGCTGCAACTACACTGATCATTCTCTTCCAGGGCTGCAACTACACTCATCATTCTCTTCCAGGGCTGCAACTACACTCATCATTCTCTTCCAACTCTGCAACTACACTGATCATTATCTTCCAGGGATGCAACTACACTGATCATTCTCTTCCAGAGATGCAACTACACTGATCATTCTCTTCCAGGGCTGCAACTACACTGATCATTCTCTTCCAGGGCTTCAACTACACTGATCATTCTCTTCCAGGGCTGCAACTACACTGATCATTCTCTTCCAGAGCTGCAACTACACTGATCATTCTCTTCCAGCGCTGCAACTACACTGATCATTCTCTTCCAGGGATGCAACTACACTGATCATTCTCTTCCAGGGCTTCAAATACACTGATCATTCTCTTCCAGGGCTGCAACTACACTGATCATTCTCTTCCAGGGTTGCAACTACATTCATCATTCTCTTCCAGGGCTGCAACTACACTGATCATTCTCTTCCAGGGCTGCAACTACACTGATCATTTTCTTCCAGGGCTGCAACTACACTGATCATTCTCTTCCAGGGCTGCAACTACACTGATCATTCTCTTCCAGAGCTGCAACTACACTGATCATTCTCTTCCAGGGCTGCAACTACACTGATCATTCTCTTCCAGGGCTGCAACTACACTGATCATTCTCTTCCAGGGCTGCAACTACACTGATCATTCTCTTCCTGGGCTGCAACTACACTGATCATTCTCTTCCAGGGCTGCAACTACACTGATCATTCTCTTCCAGGGCTGCAACTACACTGATCATTCTCTTCCAGGGCTTCAAATACACTGATCATTCTCTTCCAGGGCTGCAACTACACTGATCATTCTCTTCCAGGGCTGCAACTACACTGATCATTCTCTTCCAGGGCTGTAACTACACTGATCTTTCTCTTCCAGGGGTGCAACTACACTGATCATTCTCTTCCAGGGCTGCAACTACACTGATCATTCTCTTCCAGGGTTGCAACTACATTCATCATTCTCTTCCAGGGCTGCAACTACACTGATCATTCTCTTCCAGGGCTGCAACTACACTGATCATTTCTTCCAGGGCTGCAACTACACTGATCATTCTCTTCAGGGCTGCAACTACTGATCATCTTCAGGGCTGCAACTACACTGATCATTCTCTTCCAGGGCTGCAACTACACTGATCATTCTCTTCCAGGGCTGCAACTACACTGATCATTCTCTTCTGTCACTACACGTCAGTCTCTTCCAGGGCTGCAACTACACTGATCATTCTCTTCCAGGGCTTCAAATACACTGATCATTCTCTTCCAGGGCTGCAACTACACTGATCATTCTCTTCCAGGGCTGCAACTACACTGATCATTCTCTTCCAGGGCTGTAACTACACTGATCTTTCTCTTCCAGGGGTGCAACTACACTGATCATTCTCTTCCAGGGCTGCAACTACACTGATCATTCTCTTCCAGGGCTGCGACTACACTGATCATTCTCTTCCAGGGCTGCAACTACACTGATCATTATCTTCCAGGGCTGCAACTACACTGATCATTCTCTTCCTGGGCTGCAACTACACTGATCATTCTCTTCCAGGGCTGCAACTACACTGATCAGTCTCTTCCAGGGCTGCAACTACACTGATCATTATCTTCCAGGGCTTCAAATACACTGATCATTCTCTTCCAGGGCTGCAACTACTCTGATCATTCTCTTCCAGGGCTGCAACTACACTGATCATTCTCTTCCAGGGCTGTAACTACACTGATCTTTCTCTTCCAGGGGTGCAACTACACTGATCATTCTCTTCCAGGGCTGCAACTACACTGATCATTCTCTTCCAGGGCTGCGACTACACTGATCATTCTCTTCCAGGGTTGCAACTACACTGATCATTCTCTTCCAGAGCTGCAACTACACTCATCATTCTCTTCCAGGGCTGCAACTACACTGATCATTCTCTTCCAGGGCTGCACCTACACTCATCATTCTCTTCCAGGGCTGCAACTACAGTGATCATTCTCTTCCAGGGCTGCAACTACACTGATCATTCTTTTCCAGGGCTGCAACTACACTGATCATTCTCTTCCAGGGCTGCAACTACACTGATCATTCTCTTCCAGGGCTGCAACTACACTGATCCTTCTCTTCCAGGGCTGCAACTACACTGATCATTCCCTTCCAGGGCTGCAACTACACTGATAATTCTCTTCCAGGGCTTCAACTACACTGATCATTCTCTTCCAGGGCTGCAACTACACTGATCATTCTCTTCCAGGGCTGCAACTACAATGATCATTCTCTTTCAGGGCTGTAACTACACTGATTATTCTCTTCAAGGGCTTCAACTACACTGATCATTCTCTTCCAGGGCTGCAACTACACTGACCATTCTCTTCCAGGACTGCAACTACACTCATCATTCTCTTCCAGGGATGCAACTACACTGATCTTTCTCTTCCAGGGCTGCAACTACACTGATCATTGTCTTCCAGGGCTTCAACTACACTGATCATTCTCTTCAAGGGCTGCAACTACACTGATCATTCTCTTCTAGGGCTGCAACTACACTGATCATTCTCTTCCAGGGCTGCAACTACACTGATCATTCTCTTCCAGGGCTGCAACTACACTGATCATTCTCTTCCAGGGATGCAACTACACTGATCATTCTCTTCCAGAGATGCAACTACACTGATCATTCTCTTCCAGCGCTGCAACTACACTCATCATTCTCTTCCAGGGCTGCAACTACACTCATCATTCTCTTCCAGGGATGCAACTACACTCATCATTCTCTTCCAGAGATGCAACTACACTGATCATTCTCTTCAAGGGCTGCAACTACACTGATCATTCTCTTCTAGGGCTGCAACTACACTGATCATTCTCTTCCAGGGCTGCAACTACACTGATCATTCTCTTCCAGGGCTGCAACTACACTGATCATTCTCTTCCAGGGCTGCAACTACACTGATTATTCTCTTCCAAGGCTGCAACTACACTGATCATTCTGCGAATCCCGAATGCGAGAATGATTGCATGAAATTAAGTTTGAGTTTCTGAATAGTTTTAATTTAATTGTAATTTCATCCAAAATGAAGACTTTTCAAAGCTAAATTACAATTTTAATTTTAGTATGATATTAAAATAATTAGTGACAGATGGACAGAACATTACATGGGTTATAATAAACTGATGAATTTTCGAGAATTAATTTTGTTTTTTAGGTTGTGCAATATAGGAAATATTGTCTCTTTTGGTGTGGGTTAGTAACATGGGAGAGAGTTTAGGGAAAGTGGGTGTGATGGAGCATTAGGGAGCGGAGTATTAGGGAAGAGAATTGACTGAGGTGGGAAGCAAGAGGTCTGAAGATCGCTGGCTATAATACTTATCTACTCTTATTATTCTCGAAGGCACAGTAAGAGGTGTTGTTGCAAGACTGTTGTTGGGGAAGGGGCAGTGAGAGATGGTGTTGCAAGACAGTTGTTGCGGAGGAGACATTGAGAATTAGTGTTGTAAGACAGTTGTGTGGGAGTCACTGTGATAGTTGTTAGAAGACAGTTGGAAGGGATAGGGCAGTGTTTGGCTGTTTAATAATAGTTGTTGGGGAGAACTGTGTGGTCTGGTTGGACGACAGTTTGTGGGAGTATAGGGCAGTGTGTGTAGCTGTGATGGAAAAAGCGTTGTAAATGAGATAGCGAAGGGTGGTGTTAGAAAACAATTGTAATGGACACAGTGATGGGTAGTGGAGATGGTGGAAGATGGTTGTGAGGGAGGGTGGAAGATGTTTGTGGAGGCAGTGAGGGGAGGGGGTGGAAGATGTTTGTGGAGGCAGTGAGGGGAGGGGTGGAAGATGATTGTGGAGGCAGTGAGAGGTGGTACTGGAAGTAAGTTTTCGAAGAGGCAATGAGAGGTGATGGTGGAAGATGGTTTGTATAGGAGGCAGTGAGGGTGAGGGGGTGGAAGATGATTATATAATAGACAGTGAGGGGTGCTACTGGAAGTCAGTTGTGAAAGAGGCAGTGAGAGGTGATGGATGGTGATGGAATTCAGATGGTTGAACCAAACCTTGTCGAATATCAGATATGCCATTGTTTTCCACGTCCAGAAGTTCCTCTGTAGGACACAAGAAGAGAGAAACACTGCAGCAGGCCTACTCGCCTGCTGGCCTACTCGCCTGCTGGCCTACTGGCTTGTATTTGGCGAGATCTCAAAATCAAAATATTCTTACTCGTAGTTTTTTAAAACTGTTCAGTAACTCAAATAACCTATGCTAGGCAGATCAAACACAAATTCGACTCTTTTTCACTCATATTCTTGCAATTAATTTTTTAAGCTTGTAAAGTAATTGCTTCAGTAACTGCTACTTGGAAGGTTTCAATGATAACTTCGCTTATGCGCTCCTCAGGTCGTTTTTACGAGCACAGGCGATGTCTTGTAGCCTGTACACCTGCTTGTAACATAATTAACCAACGTATGAATGAGGAACGAGCAACAGTCAGCAGTGAGTAAATTCTTAAATATTTCCTTCACCAAAACATCGTGCAAGTGTATGTACAATGTGTATACACTACGTACAAAGCAAGTTTGCAAGAGTCACAGTGAGAACTGGGGGCGACCAGACTTGAGGGGAGTCTACCAAAGTTGATCAACGAGTCTCCGACATTGCATCACAAGTTTGGCAGACATCCTTGTGATCGGTGGGGCCCCACTGATATACCCCCGCTGGTTCACTGGTAGGGAGGACATGCCTATATGGGTGTGTGACGTAAGTCGAATAAATGTAACGTACTCTTCGCATGCCACAGTCGTCGGTAACTGACAGGAAGACTGCTGCCTGTCTCTCTTAGCTATTTCTTGATAAAGAATCCAAAAGAGATGGTGCAGACGCCGTCAATTAAAGTAAGGGATGGCTACCTGGCGAGCACCTGGCGGGTGATGATAAAAACATCACAGCTTGGGAGAAATGAGTGCTACTGACACCACCATCGTGGGTCTAGAAGATGTAAGTTGCAACATATCGAGAACACTGGTAGACTTGACACTCGCAATAGCAGTCCCGCCCACCACACAGGTAACCTCACTGGCTACCCGGCGCAGTCTCCAACCTTAACCTTACTCTGTGATACAGTATTACAGGCAGGTTCATTCCTGGGTTCTCCTCTACACCTCACAGTATTAAAAGCAGGTTCATCTCTCGGTTCTCCTCTACAATCACAGTATTAAAAGCAGGTTCATACTTGGGTTTTCCCCTACACTTACAGTATTAAAAGCAGGTTCATCCCTGGGTTCTCCCCTACACTCACAGTATTAAAAGCAGGTTCATCTCTGGGTTCTCCCCTACAATCACATTATTAAAGGCAGGTTCATCCCTGGGTTCTCCCCTACACTCACAGTATTAAAGGCAGGTTCATTCCTGGGTTCACCCCTACACCTCACAGTATTAAAAGCAGGTTCATCTCTCGGTTCTCCCCTACACTCACAGTATTAAAAGCAGGTTCATCTCTGGGTTATCCCCTACAATCACAGTATTAAAAGCAGATTCATACCTGGGTTTTCACCTACACTCACAGTATTAAAGGCAGGTTCATCCCTGGGTTCTCCCCTACACTCACAGTATTAAAGGCAGGTTCATCCCTGGGTTCTCCCATACACTCACAGTATTAAAGGCAGGTTCATCCCTGGGTTCTCCCATACACTCACAGTATTAAAGACAAAAGTGTACATTTAATTAGGGGCACATGCATAAACAGACCCTCGCATACATATACATGCATACACACACAAATAAAAATTCACACATTGTCACAAGTTTATACTGTATGTGCACATGTATATATATATATATATATATATATATATATATATATATATATATATATATATATATATATATATATATATATATATATATATATATATATATATATGTCGTGCCGATTAGGTAAAACTGGTCAATTAGCAAGAACTCATCTAAAATTAAGTCCTTTCTAAAATTTTCTCTTATACGTTTAAAGATATATTTTTTCATTTATGTTAATGTAAGAATTTATAATTTTGTACCAAGAGAAACTTTGAAAACCTACCTAACCTTATTACAACAAGCGCAATTTAATTTAGCCTAACCCAACTAAATATATTTTAGATACGTTAACATTAATTTAATAATAAACAAACACAATGAAATATATTTTTTTCGTTATGTTCAGAATGAATTTGGCGAAATTATTGCATACACAAATTTTCACTTGTCTTATATGGCAAGGTGAGCGTTGCTATTTAAGCCAAAATCGCAAGTTTTACCTAATCGGCACGACATATATATATATATATATATATATATATATATATATATATATATATATATATATATATATATATATATATATATATATATATATATATATATATATAATGTGCATAAGTATCCATCTGAACATGTATACGTATAAAAATTACATATGTAAATACAAAAATACACATATGCATACAAATGCACAATAACACACACGTGTAGTGTATCCATATGAAAGTGCACATATGTTTAGAAATCATACACATAAACATATACATACGTATATATATTTTTATTTTTTGCTACTTTTGAATATTATGACCAGCCTCCAATATTCCTTTTGAGGTAGAGGAGGCTGAGCAAGTGAAATGCGGGGATACCTTCTTGGGATCACGCAGGGACTTAATTCCGTGTTAGGCAGAGGTAGTAGCGAGTAATGTCCAGGTGTTAGAACATTCACTTTCAAATCAAAGTTATTCGTGTTCAGTCAGTACACTTGTTAGCACTGTTCACCAGGCAGCCAAGACAATGTTCAGTCAATACACTTGTTAGCACTGTTCACCAGGCAGCCAAGACAATGTTCAGTCAGTACACTTGTTAGCACTGTTCACCAGGCAGCCAAGACAATGTTCAGTCAGTACACTTGCTAACACTGTTCACCAGGCAGCCAAGACAGTGTTCAGTCAGTACACTTGTTAGCACTGTTCACCAGGCGGCCAAGACAATGTTCAGTCAGTACACTTGCTAACACTGTTCACCAGGCAGCCAAGACAATGTTCAGTCAGTACACTTGTTAGCACTGTTCACCAGGCAGCCAAGACAATGTTCAGTCAGTACACTTGTTAGCACTGTTCACCAGGCAGATAAGACAATGTTCAGTCAGTACACTTGTTAGCACTGTTCACCAGGCAGCCAAGACAATGTTCAGTCAGTACACTTGCTAACACTGTTCACCAGGCAGCCAAGGCAGTGTTCAGTCAGTACACTTGTTAGCACTGTTCACCAGGCAGCCAAGACAATGTTCAGTCAGTACACTTGCTAACACTGTTCACCAGGCAGCCAAGACAATGTTCAGTCTGTACACTTGTTAGCACTGTTCACCAGGCAGCCAAGACAGTGTTCAGTCAGTACACTTGTTAGCACTGTTCACCAGGCGGCCAAGACAATGTTCAGTCAGTACACTTGTTAGCACTGTTCACCAGGCAGCCAAGACAATGTTCAGTCAGTACACTTGTTAGCACTGTTCACCAGGCAGCCAAGACAATGTTCAGTCAGTACACTTGCTAACACTGTTCACCAGGCAGCCAAGACAGTGTTCAGTCAGTACACTTGTTAGCACTGTTCACCAGGCGGCCAAGACAATGTTCAGTCAGTACACTTGTTAGCACTGTTCACCAGGCAGCCAAGACAATGTTCAGTCAGTACACTTGCTAACACTGTTCACCAGGCAGCCAAGACAATGTTCAGTCAGTGCACTTGCTAACACTGTTCACCAGGCAGCCAAGACAGTGTTCAGTCAGTACACTTGCTAACACTGTTCACCAGGCGGCCAAGACAATGTTCAGTCAGTACACTTGTTAGCACTGTTCACCAGGCGGCCAAGACAATGTTCAGTCAGTACACTTGCTAGCACTGTTCACCAGGCAGCTAAGACAGTGTTCAGTCAGTACACTTGCTAGCACTGTTCACCAGGCAGCCAAGACAGTGTTCAGTCAGTACACTTGTTAGCACTGTTCACCAGGCAGCCAAGACAATGTTCAGTCAGTACACTTGTTAGCACTGTTCACCAGGCAGCCAAGACAATGTTCAGTCAGTACACTTGTTAGCACTGTTCACCAGGCAGCCAAGACAATGTTCAGTCTGTACACTTGTTAGCACTGTTCACCAGGCAGCCAAGACAGTGTTCAGTCAGTACACTTGTTAGCACTGTTCACCAGGCAGCCAAGACAATGTTCAGTCAGTACACTTGCTAACACTGTTCACCAGGCAGCCAAGACAATGTTCAGTCAGTACACTTGTTAGCACTGTTCACCAGGCGGCCAAGACAATGTTCAGTCAGTACACTTGTTAGCACTGTTCACCAGGCAGCCAAGACAATGTTCAGTCTGTACACTTGTTAGCACTGTTCACCAGGCAGCCAAGACAGTGTTCAGTCAGTACACTTGTTAGCACTGTTCACCAGGCAGCCAAGACAATGTTCAGTCAGTACACTTGCTAGCACTGTTCACCAGGCAGCCAAGACAATGTTCAGTCTGTACACTTGTTAGCACTGTTCACCGGGCAGCCAAGACAATGTTCAGTCTGTACACTTGTTAGCACTGTTCACCAGGCAGCCAAGACAATGTTCAGTCAGTACACTTGCTAGCACTGTTCACCAGGCAGCCAAGACAGTGTTCAGTCAGTACACTTGCTAGCACTGTTCACCAGGCAGCCAAGACAATGTTCAGTCAGTACACTTGCTAGCACTGTTCACCAGGCAGCCAAGACAATGTTCAGTCAGTACACTTGTTAGCACTGTTCACCAGGCAGCGAGGACTTAAAAAGAACATTGCTGTTAAGTTTGGCTAGTATTCCATCGATGTTAACTACGTGATAGTAATGAAAATAAGCCGTATTATTTGTGACTTTTGAGTCATTAACTCTCAGAGGATAATTATTGGAAAGTAGTAGTAGTAGTATTTACCGAAGTAGCAGCTGTCGTGCTAGTAGCTGTTGCTGAAATAGTAGTAGTTGTATTAGTAGTAATTTTTGGCTGTTTTTGATGTATTTGCTATTGTTTACGTTGTTGTTTCAGTCGCAGTTGTTGTTTTTTCTTCTCCTTTTCTTCTTCTCCTCCTCTTCTTCTTTTCTTCTTCTCCTCTTCTTCTTCCTCTTCTCCTTCTCCTCCTCCTCTTCTTCTTCTTCTTCTTCTTCTTCTTCTCTTCTTCTCCTGCTGCTCCTCCGTCTTTGTGATGGTAGGTGGTGTCGTGCATGCAGCATACCTGGCCTCCACATTATCCCCTCAGCACTGCCTATTTCTGATGAGTTAGGAGATTAACCTGGAAGACAATAATGACCAAGGAACGCTACCTGCATACTAGTTACCGTGAAGGGAAAGGGAAGATTTAGCAACCACAGTGAAGGGAAAGGGTAGGTTTAGCAGCCACAGTGAAGGGAAAGGGAAGGTTTAGCAACCACAGTGAAGGGAAAGGGAAGGTTGAGCAACAACAGTGAAGGGAAAGGGAAGGTTGAGCAGCCACAGTGAAGGGAAAGGGAAGGTTGAGCAACCACAGTGAAGGGAAAGGGAAGGTTTAGCAACCACAGTGAAGGGAAAGGGAAGGTTGAGCAGCCACAGTGAAGGGAAAGGGAAGGTTGAACAGCCACAGTGAAGGGAAAGGGAAGGTTTAGCAACCACAGTGAAGGGAAAGGGAAGGTTGAGCAGCCACAGTGAAAGGAAAGGGAAGGTTGAGCAACCACAGTGAAGGGAAAGGGAAGGTTTAGCAACCACAGTGAAAGGAAAGGGAAGGTTGAGCAGCCACAGTGAAGGGAAAGGGAAGGTTTAGCAACCACAGTGAAGGAAAAGGGAAGGTTGAACAACCACAGTGAAGGGAAAGGGAAGGTTGAGCAGCCACAGTGAAGGGAAAGGGAAGGTTGAGCAACCACAGTGAAGGGAAAGGGAAGGCTGAGCAGCCACAGTGAAGGGAAAGGGAAGGTTGAGCAACCACAGTGAAGGGAAAGGGAAGGTTGAGCAGCCACAGTGACGGGAAAGGGAAGGTTGAGCAGCCACAGTGAAAGGAAAAGGAAGGTTGAGCAACCACAGTGAAGGGAAAGGGAAGGTTTAGCAACCACAGTGAAGGGAAAGGGAAGGTTGAGCAGCCACAGTGAAGGGAAAGGGAAGGTTGACAAGCCACAGTGAAGGGAAAGGGAAGGTTGAGCAGCGACAGTGAAGGGAAAGGAAAGGTTGAGCAACAACAGTGAAGGGAAAGGGAAGGTTGAGCAGCCACAGTGAAGGGAAAGGGAAGGTTGAGCAACCACAGTGAAGGGAAAGGGAAGGTTGAGCAGCCACAGTGAAGGGAAAGGGAAGGTTGAGCAGCCACAGTGAAGGGAAAGGGAAGGTTGAGCAACAACAGTGAAGGGAAAGGGAAGGTTGAGCAACCACAGTGAAGGGAAAGGGAAGGTTGAGCAACCACAGTGAAGGGAAAGAAGATGAACAGTCACAGGGAAGTGAATAGGAGGATCAGCTGTGCGTACCCAGATAATATACTGATTTTGACTTAAATAGCAACGCTGTTCTTGGCGAATAAGACAAGCGAAAATTTGTGTATGCAATAATTTCGCAAAAATCATTCTGAACCTAAGGAAATTTTTTTTTATTATGTTTCTTTTTTTATTAAATTATTGTAAACTTCTTATCTAAAATATATTTAGATGGATTAGCCTAAATTAAATTGCGCTTGTTATAATAAGGTTAGGTAAGTTTCCTAAGGTTCTTTTGGTACAAAATTATTAATATTTACATTAACATAAATGAAAAAAATATATTTAAACGTTTAAGAGATTATTTTAGAAAGGACTAAATTTTAAATGAGTTCTTGCTAATTGACTAGTTTTACCTATTCGGCACTACATATATACATACCGAGGCAGGATGACCCATAAAAGAAGAAACACTTTTATCACCATTCTGTACATCACTATAATGCCAGGGGCACGCCTCTACTACAGTTAAAAACTGCAAGAACTCATCGACTCAAGTCCGGCTAACTTGTTCCTCTGAATCCCTTCATGAATGTTACTTTGCTCACACTTCAACAGCATGTTAAGCCATAAACACTATTCGTTTCCACTTCAATCTAACACGCTCTGGCACGCTTGCTGAAAGTCTAAGCCCCTCGCACAGAAAGCCTTCTTTACCCTGCCCCTCCAAAGACGACCCCTGCCCCGCCTTCCTTCTACTACTGATGTATATGCCCTCCAAGTTATTCTTTTTTTTCCATTCTCTCTAAAAGTCTGAATGACCTCAGGAACCCTTTCCGCACTTACTTCTTATCTACAAGCTATGGATTCTCTGCATTATATTTACACTACACATTGTCCTGAGACACGACATCTCCACTTCCTCCAGCCTTATCCTTGTTGCAACATTCATCTCTTATGCTTCACACCCATATAAGAGCATTGGTACCACTACACTCTCATACATTCCCCTCTTTACTTCCATGGATAACGTTCTTTGTCTCCAGAGACTCCTCAGTGTTCCACTCACCTTTTTCTCCCTCATCAGTTCTATGATTCGCTTCGTCTTTCATAGACCCAACTGACTACAAGTCTACTCCCAAATATATGAATAAATTCACTTCCTCCATGCTCCCTCCAATCTGATATCAAATCTTTCATTACCTAAGTTTACTGTTATCCTCATCACCATGCTCTTTTCTACGTTCACTTTTAATTTCCTTCTTTTACATATCTTACCAAACTCATCCACCCACCTCTGCAACTTCTCTTCAGAATCTCCCAAAAGCACTGTGTCATCAGCAAAGAGCAACTGTGACAACACCCACATTGTGTTAGATTCTTTATCTCCCACTCATCTTGCCAACACCAGAGCATTCACTTCTCTTACAACCCCACCTATAAATATATTGAACAACCACAGTTACATCACACATCCTTGTCTAAGGCCTACTTTAACTGGGAAATAATTCCCCTCTCTCCTACATACTCTAACCAGAGGTTCACTATCCTTGTTAAAACTTTAAACTGCTTTCAGTAACGTACCTTCTATTTCACACATTTGCAACATCTGCCACATTGCTACCCTATCCACCCTATCATACCCCCATTTTCAAATCCATAAATGGAGCAAAAACCTCTTTTCCCTTATCTAAATACTGTTCATCTATATGTTCCACAGTAAACACTTGGTCTACACCCCTACCCTTCTTTAAGCCGCCTTGTTCATCTGCGATCCTGCTCTCTGTTTTACTCTTAATTCTTTCAGTAATAACTCTACTATACACTTTACCCGGTGTGCTCAACAGGCTTATTTCCCTTATTCCTCTTCTTTGCCCCTTTGTCTTTATACAAAGGAACTAGACATGCTCTTTTCCAATCCCTAAGTACCTTCCCTTATTCCATACAGTTATTAAATAAAAGTACTAACCATTTCAAAACTATATCTCCACCTGCTTTTAACATTTATGTCTTTATCCAATCAATCCCAGCTGCTGTATCCCCTTTCATTCTAACCACCGCCTCATGCACTTCCCCACACTCTCAACTGGCTCTTCCTCACTCCTACAAGATGTTATACCTCCTTGCCCAGTGCATGAAATCACAGATTTCCTATCTTCATCAACATTTAACAGTTCAACAAAATATACCCTCTATTTTCCCGATACTTCCAACTCTCCATCCAATAACTCTCCTTTTCCATTCGTTCCTAGGCTTTCTTAACTTGTGAATCTCTCTCAAAAACTTTTTCTTATTCTGAGCAAAATTTGATGATAACATCTCACCCAACCTCTCATTTGCTCTCCTTTTACATTCTTTCACACTTTCTTAACCTGCTGAAGGCTCTAACACGAAATTTTAAAATGTACCTCATACCTCACACACTCCATTACTGTCTTGCCAGAGGCACGCCTTCACTACTGTTAAAAACTGCAATATATATCCATTCCTTCAGAGCACAGGCACTCAAGTCCGCCTAACTGGTTTCCATGAATCCCTTCATGAGCTTTGCTCAGACCTCTGCAACACAATTGTCCTCAAAGATTTGTTAAGTTATACCATGAATCAAGGAAAGATCTTGGACTTCACCTTACGAAACAGACAGAGCAAATACGATAGTAATTATGGGCAAGGTAGATTATAGTGGAAAAATGAACATGTTATTAGAAGACATGGGTACTTACGTGCCTCTGAAGATGCATCATCTATTTAATATTTAATACCATCTGCCATTAAATATTTAACGTGATTTAATTGAGAATAAATATTATACTTTATTTTACACAGAAAATGATCAAATCTGCATCTAGAGACTTACATTTGTCTCTCTGCCTTCATAAAATTAGGAGGCACCATTCTTGAATGCTTGAAGTTATTGCACTGATTGTTTTGAAAGTTATCTGAGCCAAGAATTTTGCCCTCGTTACCATACACAAGGTTGAAAATTTAAAGCCAATTTGATGAACCATTCTCAAGTTTTGAGGGAAATAAAATCGAAAAGTTGGATTAAAATAAAAGAAGAATTTTCTTTTAGGGAACCTCTTATAGATCCCCCTTCATGGATACCTAATAATGGTAGATAAAGATACAACAAATTTTTTATCAATATTTTGAAGACTTAGGTAAAATATGTTTATTCTGTTAACTTAGATCAAGTTAGGCTTGATTTTGCACTTGTAATGTTTATGTATGTTTGTAAATGGTAAACATCTTAGCAATATTATAAATAGATTGTTTGAATTATTTTTCTTACACCTATTTGCTCACCTATTTGTGGTTGCAGGGGTTGAGCCATAGCTCCTGGCCCAGCCTCTTCAATGATCGCTACTAGGTCCATGAGCTTTATCATACCTCATCTTAAAACTATGTATGGTTCCTGCCTCCACTACATCACTTGCCAGGCTATTCCACTTCCTGACAACTCTATGACTAAAGAAATACTTCCTAACATCCCTTTGACACCTCTGAGTCTTCAACTTCCAATTGTGACCCCTTGTTTCTGTGTCCCATCTCTGGAACATCCTGTCTCTGTCTGCCTTGTCTATTTCTCGCAGTATTTTGTATGTCTTTATCATGTCTCCCTTAACCCTCCTGTTCTCCAGTGTCGTCAGGCCGATTTCTCTTAACCTTTCTTCGTAGAACTTTTCCCTTAACTCTGGAACTAGTCTTGTTGCAAACCTTTGTATTTTCTCTAATTTCTTGACATGCTTGACCAGGTGTGGGTTCCAAACTGGTGCTGCATACTCCAGTATGGGCCTGACGTACACGGTGTACAGAGTCTTGAACGTTTCCTTACTAAGCACTATTAAAAAAGATCATGAGAATTGGTGAAATGGATTATTGATGAACAAATTGATGGAGATGTAGAATATCTGGCAAGTGATGGAAGGCATAATTGAGTGACAGTCTGCTGTATCTTAAAAGCTTGTATGTTATATAAGGTGTATTTCAATAAGAGGTATGAGTTTTTAATACTTTATCATTGGTACAATGTATGTTGTTGTAGAAGTATGAAGGAAATATATGTTTCAGATGAGGATGAAGGTATGCGTTATTTTATAAGTATTGGTTTATCCCCATTGTAATACGTGTGTGGGTAGGATCGGAGGTGGAGACGGGTAAGAATGCACGAGATTCTAATAAAACTGAATGAGCAAGGGGTTGCTAAAACATTTTTCATTTAAAATATATTTTTTAATCTAGTAAGAAAAGCCCACATTTATATGAGCATCTTAAAAGAGGATCAAGTTTCAATTATGAGAAAGGAAGCAGGAAATATATATATTTATTCGAGAGAACCTTGAACGAGGTTGTGTGAAGTGCAGCTAGAGAGTTCTCTCACATGAGGGGAGCTAGAGAGTTCTCTCACATGAGGGGAGCTAGAGAGTTCTCTCACATGAGGGGAGCTAGAGAGTTCTCTCACATGAGGGAGCTAGAGAGTTCTCTCACATGAGGGAGCTAGAGAGTTCTCTCACATGAGGGAGCTAGAGAGTTCTCTCACATGAGGGAGCTAGAGAGTTCTCTCACATGAGGGGAGCTAGAGAGTTCTCTCACATGAGGGGAGCTAGAGAGTTCTCTCACATGAGGGGAGCTAGAGAGTTCTCTCACATGAGGGGAGCTAGAGAGTTCTCTCACATGAGGGGAGCTAGAGAGTTCTCTCACATGAGGGGAGCTAGAGAGTTCTCTCACATGAGGGGAGCTAGAGACTTCTCTCACATGAGGGGAGCTAGAGAGTTCTCTCACATGAGGGGAGCTAGAGAGTTCTCTCACATGAGGGGAGCTAGAGAGTTCTCTCACATGAGGGGAGCTAGAGAGTTCTCTCACATGAGGGGAGCTAGAGAGATCTCTCACATGAGGGGAATAACAGAGATCAGAATGTGAGTGGAATTAGTTCACACAACTGCAGTTAAATGTTGGAAAGTTGTGTTACAAAATGACACGATATCTATTAACAATAGATATCTCCAGTGAACACTAGAAAGGAAAGCCCTTCTAGCATCCAGCCTGTTACTGGGCTTTTGCAACAAAGTCAGTATCCTGGTTCAGTTATCCGACATATTATATAGATTAAGGGGATTGCAACTGATAGGGTACTAACCAACGAAATATATTTAAAAGATTTATTAACAAAGTGAGAAAATCTAGGGCAGCAAAGTAAATCCAATATAAAGATATTAATTAAGATATCAATTAGGATACTTAGGAGGGTAGCTCCTACACTGCTCTCATATACAATAAGTCTGTGCTGAGGGCACATATATATAAATGACTGAGAAGTACCAACAGGTACAATGTCAGTAATAACAATAATATATACAAATAATAATAAATGTGTGTATGAGTGTGCTCCCGGTAACTCATGACTCGACTCAACCAGTGTACGACAGGACAACTTCTCATAAGCTAGCTGTACTAACAAATTGACAACAAGAACAGCTTGATTGTCCAGTAAAATGACCACTTCGCAGAACAGCACTATAACAGGCAACAGCAACACAGCGTCTGGAACAAGGAGACAGAAAATCGACCCTAACTGGGGACCATCAGTAGATCCTCCAAAACAGTCATAAAACTCCATTTCTACTGAAACTAGGTTCAGCATAAACAATCCCAAACTGTGGCGGTGCACAGATGCCTTATCGAAGTAGGTCCAGAGCTATAGCTTGAGACCTGAGTAATGAAAGAGTGTCAAAGTGACACACAACCCAGAACAAAGTCGAAAAATCACTGTCTAGTCTATTCTCTGTGAACAGAGTTACACAGAGTTCTGAGAAGTATGATTCGCCTCACCAACAAATGCATACTCTACCCAACAGAGTCTAATGTCGAGAACAACAAGAGTGAGGAGTTGACTCGACGAGGTCAGCAGGCCAGAGAGAGAGAGAGGAAGGAGGAACAACCACCCAGCTCAGGTGTGTCCAGAGACTGACTCCCCCCCGCAACTAGACGCCGGCAGCGTAACAGTCGTTTGCCAACACCAAGGCAGTTACTACACACTCTCGAGCACAACAAAATATAATATCCTACCTAATATATATAGCTAAGTTAAATAATAGTCTAATAATATTATAAAGCAAAATATTAACGATTTAGCTATAATCGAGAATATTCGCAATATAAAATTATAGAAAATTGAAATATACATTATATACATTGAGGCCCAGTTCAAGGGGCGCAACAAGTTGTAATCCAGATAATTCAAGAGGAAATACGTAGTGATACGGAAGAATGTAGAAAAGATTTCAGAGACTGTGATGTAGAACTGTGATGACATATAATAGAGCTCATACGAAATTCAATGATATTCTCATCATCCAAAAAAAAGCTGCTACACCCACACGTGGAGAGAACTTTCAAAATTGTTCGATATTTTTCAATGATTAGGTGAGTTTTCTTTTAATGAAAATTCATAATGATACCATTTATTTATAAGTGTGTGTGTGTGCTCACCCAATTGTGGTTGCAGGGGTCGAGTCATAGCTTCATCCTCCGCCTCTTCACTGGTCGCTACTAGGTCCACTCTCTCCCAGCTCCATGAGCTTTACCATATCTCTTCCTAAACCTATGTATGGATCCTGCCTCCACTACATCACATTCCAGACTGTTCCACTTCCTGACAACTCTGTGACTCAAGAAATACTTCCTAACATCCCTGTGACTCATCTGAATCTTCAACTTACAATATACCCATTGTCAATTCCTCTCAGAATTTTATATGTCGTTATCATTTCATCCCTATTCCTCCTGTCCTCCAGTGTCGTCAGCTCGATTTTCCTTAACCTTCCCTCTTAGGATATGATCCTTAGCTCTGGGACTAGTCTAGTTTGCAAACCTTTCCACTTTATCTAATTTCTTGACGTTCTTGACTAGGTGTGGTTTCCAGACTGGTGCTACATACTGCAATATGTTCCTGACGTACACAGTGTACAGAGTCTTGAACGATTCCTAACTGAGGTGTGGGAATGCTATTCTTAGGTTTGCTAGGCGCCCATATGCTGCAGCAGTTATTTGGTTGATGTGCTTCTCAGATGTCCTTGGTATTATACACACTCCAAGATCCTTTTCCCTGAGTGAAGTTTGCAGTCTTTGGCTCCCTAGGCTGTACTGTTTCTGCGGTCTTCTTTGCCCTTCCCCAATCTCCATGACTTTGCAGCAGATAGGGTTAAACTCCAGGAGCCAGTTGCTGGACCAGGCTTGCTGCCTGTCCAGATCCCTTTGCAGTTCTACCTGATCCTCACCCGATTAAATTGTCCTCATTAGCTTCACATCGTCTGTAAACAGTGACGCTTCTGAGTCTATCCCTTCCGTCATGCCGTCCACATATACCAGAAACAGTACCGGCCCTAGAACTGACACCTGTGGGATACCCCTTGTCACAGACGCCCACTCTTACACCTCGTCCCGTACCATGATTCGTTGTTGCCTACCTGTCAAGTATTCTCTGATCCATTGCAGTGCCTTCCCTGTTATACCTGCCTGATCCTCCAGCTTTTGCACTAACCTCTTGTGGGGAACTGTGTCAAAAGCCTGTATGTTTGTGTGTGTGTGTGATTGTAGCTGTGCTAGACTTGTACAAATATAACAGTGAGAGGCTTATGAGGCTGTGTGTTTGTTAATGAAATATCTATAACACATTTAAAGGTGTAATTTCTACTTTAGTAGTATAGATGAGTGCGGTAGAACCTATATTTCGTATTACTGAGAAATCCCAGAGGAATAGCAGCTCTGGATAATCCAAAATCCCACCTTTGGAGACAGAAGACCCGAGGTAAACCATGTATCTATAAGTTGCAGAGGTTGGTGGATAAGTTTTATAGGGTATGTAAAACAATAAAATTGAAAGTTAATATAGGAAAGAGTAGGGCGATGATGATAACACAAAATTAGGTAACGAAAGATTGGATATCAGGTTGGAGGGAGAGAGTATGGGAAAGGTGAATGTATTCAGATATTTAGGAGGGGACGTGTCAACACATGGGTCTATGAAAGATGAAGTGAATTGACGAGGGGGAAAGGTGAGTGATGCACTGAGGAGTCTGTGGAGACAAAGAACTTTGTCCATGGAAGCAACGAGGGAAATGTATGAGAGTATAGTTATAACAATGCTCTTATATGGGTGTGAAACATTTGTGGTGAATGTTGCAACGAGGAGAAGGCTGGAGGCAGTGGAGATGTCGTGTCTGAGGGCAATGTGTAGTGTGAATGTAATGCAGAGAATTTGTAGTTTGGAAATTAGGAGGAGGTACAGGATTACCAAAACTATTATCCAGAGGGCTGAGGAGGGGTTGATGAGTTGGTTCGGACATGTACAGAGGATGGAGCAAATTAGAATGACTTCGAGAGTGTATAAAATCTGTATTGGAGGGAAGGCGAGGTAGAGGTCGACCTAGGAAAAATTGGAGGGAGGGGGTAAAGGAGGTTTAGTGTGCGAGGGGCTTGGACTTCCAGCCAGTATGCGTGAGCGTGTTCGTTAGGAGCGAATGGGGACAAATGATTTTTAGGCTTTGACGTGATGTTGGAGTGAGAGCAGGGTAATATTTATGAAGGGATTCAAGGAAACCGGCATGCCGAACTTGTGTCCTGGAGATGTGACGTACAGTGCCGGCACTCTGAGGGATGAGTGTTAATGTTGCAGTTTTATAACTGTAGTGTAAGATGCCTTTGGCAAGACAGTGATGTAGTGAATGATGATGAAAGTTTTCTTTTTCGGGCCACCCTGCCTTGGTGGGAAACGGCTGATGTGTTAATAATAATAATAATAAACATCTTTAATTTTACCACGAAGATTCACCAATTAAAGTACATTAATGAGCTAAGAGCTTTCACCAGTTAAAGCAGATTAACGCAATATATTTTTAATTTCAGCTCTTCTTTGTAGTTTTCGTCAAATTATACACCATTGAAATCAATTAGTTAGAATTTATTGGTTGTCAAGATAATAATCAAGTGTACATGGTTTATATCATTTTTGGTTGTGAAGATTGTTTAATCAAATGTACATGAGTTATATCAATCATCAACTATTAAATTTTAAACTATTACAAATTATAAGTGAAGTCTCTCTTGGTGAGGAACTTGGACAACAATTTCCTGGAAAGCATTCTTTGCCTTATATATCCATCTCTTGCCTTCTGTCCAGTGACTTCAGTGCAGCTTCAGTCATCAATGTTATCCCTCTCTCAACAGCTTGAGTGTTGTGTGGCCACTTGGGAACCTCCAGTGGAGTCTCAATAATTTTCAGAACCTGTTGATCTGATAGAGAAGCAATGAAAGGAGGCTCAGTTTTGAGTTCAGTCTTCCAGTCAATGATACAATGATAGTTCTTTGCTTGCCACTTTAGTATGGGAATCACTACTTGTCTTGAGTTGACAATAGAAGCCACATTGTCATTCTCATCATCTTCACTGTCATCCTCATCATCAGTGGAGATTAACAAGTCCTCGTCAACAGCATCCTCTTCAGAGCTCTCAGTACTTTCTTCTGTCTGCTGATTCTCTTTTCTATTTTTTGTCTTATCATTGAGACAGCTTTGTTTCTCACAGTCATGTCTTCATCACCACACATACCAAGAAGCAGCTGATCTGTGTCAGTAAAGTAGGAATTTCTTTGGACAGTCTTCTATACTATCTTCTTTTCTTCACTGTTCAGATGTCTCATAAACTGCAGTGACTGGAAGACGTTGTTTGGACCGTGTCTGACATAAGGTGCAGCTTGATGTGGAACCACATTGGAGCACTGAACTTTAAAATCATAATGACGACTCTTTTCAGCTCCTGACTGGGTCTTAATGATGCAACATACAGCCTAAGGATCCCACACCATAAAGTATTCCACCTTGACACACACGGTGGACCTGGTTCAAGAGCAGCCAAGTCATCATCAACTACACCTGTGATCACTCCTTTGTAAATCCTATACAAGTATTTCTGGTCCCAGGATAGATCCTCTGCCACCTTATCATTCAGAGCAGGGAAATCAGTGAAACTGACTGGCTGGAAAGCAACAACTGGCAGCTCAGACAGAGGATCCTTGATTTGCTTGCCAATGGGACCTCTCCAATGCTCAGGACCACTTGGCTTACCGTCATAGTAGTAGAAAACAGCCCGGAATGGCAACTTATTTCTATGAAGCTGACAGATGAAATAATGGACCGGATGACCAAGCAACATTTCAAGATGATGAATGACTCCATTGTCAACTCCGACATTTACATTGGTTCCGTCACTACCAACACATACAACAGCTGCCGAGTCAGTTTCTGTTCCACCAGAAATGTATAGATAGTCTTGGCAATCTCCTTTCCATGGACTGACTTGGGAGTCACATGAGTGAGATATTCAGTGCCGGGCTCCACCATGATGACGTAATGATCTTTCACCACTATCTTTGGACACCATTTCTTGGTCGTCTCATCTTTGTCATTACACGAGTGAAGGTTTTCTTACCCTCAGAATACAGTGATGTGATATTTTCCAAGTTTGCTGCTCATTTTCTTGCCTCTCCATTCGGTATTTGTGTCTGGCATCTCGTAACTTCTGTGGTTCAATAACTTGACTTTTGTTGTCCTTGGTGATAATGCCATAGTCCATTAAGGTGGCGGTAGCAATGGCAGCTCCAGCATCATCAGAAAAAGTTAGTTAATCTTTATAAATACTGCAGAGTACATAGATACAGTACATAAAACACTGCCCTGTGCTACTCAGTAATACAGACATATTCAAAAATTTCAATCGCAAATGTTGTAGGCTAAACCTCAACCAATCAACTTCATATTTGCCACTGAATCTAAGATGTATATAAGGAACAATGACTGAAGAGTGCAACTTTGACCAAAATTTCAGTGCTCCCTATTGTACCCATGGTGTAGTTACCTTGCACATGGTGGTTGCCTTGCACATGGTGTAGTTACCTTGCACATGATGTAGTTACCTTGCACATGTTGTAGTTACCTTGCACATGGTGTAGTTGCCTTGCACATGGTGTAGTTACCTTGCACATGATGTAGTTACATTGGACATGGTGTAGTTACCTTGCACATGGTATAGTTACCTTGCACATGGTGTAGTTACCTTGCACATGATGTAGTTACCTTGCACATGGTGTAGTTACCTTGCACATGGTGTAGTTACCTTGCACATATTGTAGTTACCTTGCACAGTTACCTTGCACATGGTGTAGTTACCTTGCACATGGTATAGTTACCTTGCACATGGTGTAGTTACCTTGCACATGGTGCAGTTACGTTGGACATGGTGTAGTTGCCTTCCACATGGTGTAGTTACCTTGCACATGGTGTAGTTACATTGCACATGGTGTAGTTACAATGCACATTGTATAGTTACCTTGCACATGGTGTAGTTACCTTGCACATGGTGTAGTTACCTTCCACATGGTGTAGTTACCTTGCAAATGGTGTAGTTACCTTGCACATGGTGTAGTTACCTTGCACATGGTGTAGTTACCTTGCACATGGTGTAGTTACCTTGCACATGGCATAGTTACCTTGCACATGGTGTAGTTACCTTGCACATGGTGTAGTTACCTTCCACTTTGTGTAGTTACCTTCCACTTTGTGTAGTTACCTTCCACTTTGTGTAGTTACCTTCCACATGGTGTAGTTACCTTGCAAATGGTGTAGTTACCTTGCAAATAGTGTAGAAACCTTACACATGGTGTAGGTATCTTGCACATGGTGTAGTTACCTTCCACTTTGTGTAGTTACCTTCCACTTTGTGTAGTTACCTTCCACATAGTGTAGTTACCTTGCAAATGGTGTAGTTACCTTGCAAATGGTGTAGTAACCTTGCACATGGTGTAGTTACCTTGCACATGGTATAGTTACCTTGCAGATGGTGTAGTTACCTTGCACATGGTGTAGTTACCTTCCACTTTGTGTAGTTACCTTCCACATGGTGTAGTTACCTTCCACATGGTGTAGTTACCTTGCAAATGGTGTAGTTACCTTGCAAATGGAGTAGTTACCTTGCAAATGGTGTAGTAACCTTGCACATGGTGTAGTTACCTTGCACATGGTGTAGTTACCTTGTACATGGTGTTGATACCTTGCAAATGGTGTAGTTACCTTGCACATGGTGTAGTAACCTTGCACATGGTGTAGTTACCTTACACATGGTGTAGTTACCTTGCACATGGTGTAGTTACCTTGCACATGGTGTAGTTACCTTGCACATGGTGTAGTTATCTTGCACATGGTGTAGTTACCTTGCACATGGTGTAGTTACCTTGCACATGGTGTAGTTACCTTGCACATGGTGTAGTTACCTTGCACATGGTGTAGTTACCTTTCACATGGTGTATTTACCTTGCAAATGGTGTAGTTACCTTGCACATGGTGTAGTTACCTTGCACATGGTGTAGTAATCTTGCACATGGTGTAGTTACCTTGCACATGGTGTAGTTACCTTGCACATGGTATTGATACACTACGTGTGTGCAGATAACTTAACTTGTTTAGAGAACAGACAAATTGATGTACTAAACATTTGAGCAACACTTGAGCAACACTTGCGCAACACTTGAGCAACACTTGAGCAACACTTGAGCAACACTTGGGCAACACTTGAGCAACACTTGGGCAACACTTGAGCAACACTTGAGCAACACTTGAGCAACACTTGAGCAACACTTGGGCAACACTTGGGCAACACTTGAGCAACACTTGAGCAACACTTGAGCAACACTTAAGTAACACTTGAGCAACACTTGAGCAACACTTGGGCAACACTTGAGCAACACTTGGGCAACACTTGAGCAACACTTGGGCAACACTTGATCAACACTTGGGCAACACTTGAGCAACACTTGAGCAACACTTGGGCAACACTTGGGCAACACTTGAGCAACACTTTGGCAACACTTGAGCAACACTTGAGCAACACTTGGGCAACACTTGAGTAACACTTGGGCAACCCTTGAGCAACACTTGAGCAACACTTGGGCAACACTTGGGCATCTTTACCTTGGAAACATTTAGCTGAGGGATTGATTACCTCATACTCCTCCTGATCTTCAACCATTGTTCTCTGTATTAGACTGAGGAAGCCACTGGTTAGCGATACGCCTCCCCAGTAATGATACCCAGGTGTTGCACAGGTGTTGCACAGGTGTCTACCTCATCACACATTAGGTGAGGAAACGATACTGAAGTTAATGCTACATGACGTTCACCTGACAGCATTGTATCATTTTGTCTTATATTCCTATTGACAGATTACCTTGGAATTATCTTCACCACTATCATGGAAACCTTCTCATAACCATTGTCTTGACCACCATGTATTTATTACATTCTCTTAATACAGAAACTTCGAATTTTTCACCTGCGACACACTGTGATTTTGTTTTTTCTGTGATCACCTTAATGGAATATGTTGATTTTCCTTTAATCAGGAACAACATATATAAATATAATATACTGACTTCTCTGTATAATACCATTCAGTGCACTCTCTGAATTTTTGCCTATAACATTCTCTTTTGGAAGAAAGTTGACGTGAAACATTATCTAATACACGCTGTTGTATGTGACATATGTTTTGTAAAATTATTAAACATTGCAAGATTAATTTATCTGTTAGCAAAAACAAAAAATAAAAGTTTAAGGTTGTAGTAAATAGAATGAATATGGGAAGGTAGAATTGACTTTATTCCCTGGAGAGAATCAAGAAGCAGAAGCAAGAGAGACGTTTTTTAAAGAGTCAGATTTTTTTTTCATAAAAAAATGGCAATTTTTTGAGGTGAGATTTGTAAAGATTTTTTTTAAACAATATGAGTTTAACATAGCATAACACTGCAATGAGAGATAGATAGAAAGAGAGAGAGCGAGACAGACAGAGACAGAGACAAGGGTACCATGATGGTAACGCTGGAGCAGTAGTAAGAATGAATGGGAGAGTATTGATACCAGGGAATGAAGTTGATATCCTTGTCGCGAAATTTGATTAAAAACTTTGAAGAATTACATTGTAAATCTATCAAACAAAGCGGCCAGAAAGCTTACATCACTTAGATGTATCTTGCATCTGCTTGACAACAGAGGTTTCAAGATTCTGTACGAGGCACAAATACACTCACACCTTGAATATGCTCCACTTTCTTGGATTGCCTGCCCTCCGTCTCATCTGCGACTTCTTGACCGATTAGAGAATAGAGCAAGACAACTTAACTCTCGCCTGGACCCACCATAAACAAATCTATCATTTGAGCAAAGCCTTCAACACAGGAGGGATGTGGATGGTCTTACTGTTAAATACCACACTTGGCTCCACTCCGAGGCCAACGAGAAGTGAGCTTCTGCACCACAAGACGGGCGGGCAGCAAGTAGCAGCTTCACTCCGACTTTACCCTTCTCCGGAATATCACTTCTTCTGAGATTATTTATTCCTAGGATGACTCGAGTCTGGAACATGTTCGTTCAGCATAATATCAGTTGATCAAATGAAATCGGTGCCCCACAGATGGCTCCAACTTAATCGTATTCCCTATTTATTTGTCTCATAACAATATAAACGCTTTCAAATCAGTTGATGTAGGTAACAGCTCTTAGCTTGTAAACAAAGTTAGGAACCTTAACCTAACCTTGTAAAACTATATGTAAAAAAGAACAAGAGAGAGAGAGAGGGAGAGGGAGGGTAGAATGAATCATTATTTTGCTGTAATGTGAGATAAAGAAAAAAAGAAAGAAGTGTATGTGGCAGCTGGTGGGGTGATGGTGGTGAAAGGGGTGGTGGGTGACACGGTTGGCAAGGGTAGGGATTAGCATGGTTGGCAGAGAGTGGACATTGGCAGGGGCTGCTTGGATTGGTAAAGGATAGAAGAGTTGGTAGGGTTTGGAAGAGTTGGTCGGGGATGGAAGGGTTTAAAGGGGCGGAAGGATTAGTACAGTTAATAGGGTAGGTACAGTTGGCACGGGGTTGTGGGTGGCGGGGAACTGCAGGAGGTGATAGTTTGCAGTGGGAAGAAGGTGGCAGAGTGTGGTGGTTGGCATGATATGGTTGGGAGCAGCGGGTGGATCGTGGTAGAGGATTGGGGATGATAGGTATGGCTGGGGTGGCAGGGTTAGCAGGTTGGTTCCAAATTGGTGGTCAATAAGTCTAGCAAACCCAAGAAAGTAAAGTAATGTATCTAAATAAAATATATAATATACAATAATTATGAAATATGTCTATGAAATACTCATTTATTTTCCACCTTTACCAACGCACACATTATGGATGCAATCAAAAGGCATTTGTATATACCCCTGAATATTTATTTTTTAGCAAGTAATAAAAATAAAAATGCTCTTCGGGTGCCCTTGTAAAGAAGAAAATATTTTACGTCAATAATAATAATAATAATAATAATAATAATAATAATAATAATAATAATAATAATAATAATAAAGATTCCTTAAAGAATGACAGTTGGGTAGACTTGCAAGAAGTATCTTTAAACGCTAATAAACGGTTAAATTAATACATGTTAATAAAAATAAGTGAAACAAAAATAGAATAAAGATTAGATGTCCTTGTGGTTGCCTTGGGCAACCAGAAGGACGGGAGAAGACTTGCGAGATCAAAGAGCGGAAAAAGAGATGCTGGGAGATCAGCTTCTTTGGTGGTGAAAGTCTCTCCACCTACCAGACCTGCTTGTAGATACACTCGACTATCCCAACCAAGCAGTCATCCAGTGGGTGGTCAGTTTGCGTATTTATAGAAGCTACTGATGTTGGAAAACATGGGCTGTGGAGTGGTGATGGGTGAGGTTGGAGGGTAGTAGTGTAGGTTCAAGTAATGGGTGGGGTTGGAGGGTAGTAGTGTAGGTTCAAGTAATGGGTGGGGTTGGAGGGTAGTAGTGTAGGTTCAAGTAATGGGTGGGGTTGGAGGGTAGTAGTGTAGGTTCAAGTAATGGGTGGGGTTGGAGGGTAGTAGTGTAGGTTCAAGTAATGGGTGGGGTTGGAGGGTAGTAGTGTAGGTTCAAGTAATGGGTGGGGTTGGAGGGTAGTAGTGTAGGTTCAAGTAATGGGTGGGGTTGGAGGGTAGTAGTGTAGGTTCAAGTAATGGGTGGGGTTGGAGGGTAGTAGTGTAGGTTCAAGTAATGGGTGGGGTTGGAGGGTAGTAGTGTAGGTTCAAGTAATGGGTGGGGTTGGAGGGTAGTAGTGTAGGTTCAAGTAATGGGTGGGGTTGGAGGGTAGTAGTGTAGGTTCAAGTAATGGGTGGGGTTGGAGGGTAGTAGTGTAGGTTCAAGTAATGGGTGGGGTTGGAGGGTAGTAGTGTAGGTTCAAGTAATGGGTGGGGTTGGAGGGTAGTAGTGTAGGTTCAAGTAATGGGTGGGGTTGGAGGGTAGTAGTGTAGGTTCAAGTAATGGGTGCGGTGGAGGGTAGTAGTTTAGGTTCAAATGATGGGTGGGGTTGGAAGGGTGTTTAGGTTAAATTTGATGGGGCTGGGGGTAAAGTCATTTTAGGTGATATGCAACTATTAAAAATGAAAGCCCTAGGGCCAAGCTCATTCAAAATAAGTACATATAAATACAATACAAAACTACACTAATTTCTTACTATTCAAAAATAGAATTACCTACACCACTATTCATATCTTACCAGAAACTCACTAGTACACTACTACTAGTTATTTAAAGTTAGGCCAAATGAAAACAGTAGGTCTTCATGGCCCCGACCTTCTGCAGACCTGAAGGCAAAAACTGACTTATTTTTATACTTTCCCAATCCTAAACAGTCCCCACATAAAAACCAGGGTCATACCCGTACCATAAGAGTACAAACAAAATCACCAAAAACAACGTATGGCCTAAACACCACATAAAACCATGCATACCGTAAACCAAATCCATGAAACCTTCTTCCAAAAACAACTCTCCTCACCACCATAGTCTCCTGTCTCGTACCAAATCCAAAACTTTGCGTGTCTAAAACACGTCCATTTGCCGTTCAATCCCTGTCCACTGATACTATTTTTATGGAGCGTTTTTTTCACCCATGCTATACATTAAACGTCCCCAATGCAGAATCCTGCCCTAATAATATTGTATACTAGGTTTAGTCGATGGTAGTCTTGAAAGGTAGCAATGAGGTTCATAGATAGAAGTGTAGAGTATGAGGTTTCAGTGATGGGTAGTGTTGGAAGGTAGCAATGTAGGTTCAGTGATGAGTAGTGTTGGAGAGTAGTAGTGTAGGTTCAGTGATGGGTGGTGTTGGAGGGTAGTAGTGTAGGTTCAGTGATGAATGGTGTTGGAGGGTAGTAGTGTAGGTTCAGTGATGGGTGGTGTTGGAGAGTAGTAGTGTAGGTTTAGTGATGGATGGTGTTGGAGATTAGTAGTGTAGGTTCAGTAATGGGTGGTGTTGGAGATTAGTAGTGTAGGTTCACTGATGGGTGGTGTTGGAGAGTAGTAGTGTAGGTTTAGTGATGGATGGTGTTGGAGATTAGTAGTGTAGGTTCAGTGATGGGTGGTGTTGGAAGGTAGTAGTGTAGGATCAGTGATGGGTGGTGTTGGAGATTAGTAGTGTAGGTTCAGTGATGGGTAGTGTTGGAGAGTAGTAGTGTAGGTTCAGTGATGGGTGGTGTTGGAAGGTAGTAGTGTAGGATCAGTGATGGGTGGTGTTGGAGATTAGTAGTGTAGGTTCAGTGATGGGTGGTGTTGGAAGGTAGTAGTGTAGGATCAGTGATGGGTGGTGTTGGAGATTAGTAGTGTAGGTTCAGTGATGGGTAGTGTTGGAGAGTAGTAGTGTAGGTTCAGTGATGGGTGGTGTTGGAAGGTAGTAGTGTAGGTTCAGTGATGGAGGTGTTGGAGATTAGTAGTGTAGGTTCAGTGATGGGTGGTGTTGGAAGGTAGTAGTGTAGGTTCAGTGATGGGTGGTGTTGGAGATTAGTAGTGTAGGTTCAGTGATGGGTGGTGTTGGAAGGTAGTAGTGTAGGTTCAGTGATGGGTGGTGTTGGAGATTAGTAGTGTAGGTTCAGTGATGGGTGGTGTTGGAGAGTAGTAGTGTAGGTTTAGTGATGGGTGGTGTTGGAGATTAGTAGTGTAGGTTCAGTGATGGGTGGTGTTGGAAGGCAGTAGTGTAGGATCAGTGATGGGTGGTGTTGGAGATTAGTAGTGTAGGTTCAGTGATGGGTAGTGTTGGAGAGTAGTAGTGTAGGTTTAGTGATGGGTGGTGTTGGAGATTAGTAGTGTAGGTTCCGTGATGGGAGGTGTTGGAGATTAGTAGTGTAGGTTCAGTGATGGGTGGTGTTGGAGATTAGTAGTGTAGGTTCAGTGATGGGTGGTGTTGGAGAGTAGTAGTGTAGGTTCAGTGATGGGTGGTGTTGGAGATTAGTAGTGTAGGTTCAGTAATGGGTGGTGTTGGAGATTAGTAGTGTAGGTTCAGTGATGGGTGGTGTTGGAGATTAGTAGTGTAGGTTCAGTAATGGGTGGTGTTGGAAAATATTTTTGGAGATGGCATCGAGCGGTGGTTTGGAAGGCAGTTGTGGAGAAGTGATGGTATTTGTAGACAGTTGTGGACTGGGCAGTGGTGATGGGAGTTACACAGTTGTGGACTGGGCAGTGGTGATGGGAGTTACACAGTTGTAGAGTGAGCAGTGGTGATGGGAGTTACACAGTTGTAGAGTGAGCAGTGGTGATGGGAGTTACACAGTTGTGGAGTGGGTAGTGGTGATGGGAGTTACACAGTTGTAGAGTGAGCAGTGGTGATGGGAGTTACACAGTTGTGGAGTGAGCAGTGGTGATGGGAGTTACACAGTTGTAGAGTGAGCAGTGGTGATGGGAGTTACACAGTTGTAGAGTGAGCAGTGGTGATGGGAGTTACACAGTTGTGGAGTGGGTAGTGGTGCTGGGAGTTACACAGTTGTGGAGTGAGCAGTGGTGAGTTACACAGTTGTGGAGTGAGCAGTGGTGATGGGAGTTACACAGTTGTGGAGTGCAGGGTGCTGGAGTTACACAGTTGTGGAGTGAGCAGTGGTGAGTTACACATTTGTGGAGTGAGCAGTGGTGATGGGAGTTACACAGTTGTGGAGTGAACAGTGGTGCTGGGAGTTACACAGTTGTGGAGTGAGCGGTAGTGATGGGAGTTACACATTTGTGGAGTGAGCAGTGGTGATGGGAGTTACGCAGTTATGGAGTGAGCTGTGGTAATGAGAGTTACATAGGCCAAAATCAATCCCAACTTTTCTCTACGTACAACTGACAATCTTTTCAGCAAGGAATTGCGTGTAAGTAATTTATAAGTTTTATTTAAGCTCTGTGGACATATTTTTTTACAATGAGCTTGTGGGCTGAGCTGTGAGTCGACCCCTGCCACCCACAAACAGGTGAGTACCTATATGTTATAAACACTTAAATGTACAGTATATAGATTTAATCTAGAATAATTCAGAAAGTCAGACACTGACTTATTCCTCATCATAAGAGACATTCACAGATATTTCACAGAAACAAAATAAAATCTACAGAAATTTCCCTTTGAGGAAAGCACATCAGAACCAAAAGTTTGAAGCTGACCAGAAGAAGCATTCTCCAGTCTTACGCAGACTCCATCAAAATTTCCATCCATGCAGCATATACCCATTAATTTTTATATATTTTACACGATGCATCAGCTATTGAAGATTGATGCTCTTCACGATTTTTTTTATTTAATGAAGAGAAAAGCACTTAACCCATGTAGCTCTTACTGAATGACACACATTCAAAATCTGTCCAAGCAGGGAGAAAATAAATCTAGTTCCTTGAATCAAGAGCCCTTCAACAGCATCAAGGCACATCCCCTTCATGAAGCATAATCCATTTATATAACGCATAATATTACTATAACATTCAAGTAGCCTCCGTGGTGGATACATGAACAATGAAATCTTGAAACCAAACTATACCACGGGCGGGGCTTGAATCCACGGTTAAAGAGTCTTAAAACTCCAGACCGACGCGTAAGCCACTGGGCCAGCTGTTCCAGTGGCTAGCGACTCTTCCACCGCGGGTTCAAGCCCCGCCCGTGGTATGGTTTGTTTGCAATAGTGTCATTACGAGTTTTGAACCCAAACAGAAGGAGTTTACTAAAGTTATATAATGGAAAACAGTTTCGAGAACGGCCTATATAAAATTAAGCAGAGTGCACCTGAAAATTTGAAGTCAGTCGGATAAAGTGTTCTGAAGATATAAATGAAAGGCTTGCAGTAAGTTATACGCAGACATTGCAGTCTTCAATGGCACAGCAGTTGCACAGCCTTTAAAATCAAAATCAAAATCGCTGTAAAAACGCGAGAATACAGTCCTCTGAGAAAAATATTTGATTCTTCCAAAAAAATGGAGTTTGATGTAAATAATTTCTATAAAATAAGCAGATGACTTAGAGTGAATGCCAAGATTTCTTATAATAACTTTCATCAATACTGAAAGTTCGACACCAATCTGAAAACTGAATTCTCCAGTAATTGCTTTCAGTCCAATGATTCCAAGTTTATTTTAACAGTTTTATAAAAATTCACAATTTCCACCTAAAGTCTAAACTTTTGGAGTGTCTTCCTTCGCATGAAATGCATCACCGTTAACATTTTGAAGCCTATAAAACGAGGCCTTCTTTAGTTACTGAATGAAAATCATTTTGACAATTTAATCAAATTAGAAAACTGGGACATATGCAATAACAAGGCGAACAATGCTGTCTGGAAGACACACCAGTTCTAAAAGTCTGAAGCCACTTAGAGCTTGGCCAGAATTGTTATTGGATTTTATAATTGCCAATCTGATAATTATATTTTCAACTTACAGCTGTGGATGCCGTTATGCTGTGCCAGCAGCGTTACTGCTAGCTTACTATACTAATACAAATACAGAGAACATTTTCACCGTATTTCAGAGAATTTTAAATAAAATATAAGTACTTAATTTAAATACAGGGAAAATTTTTTGCATGGTATTTTGAAATCTGATAAAATTTTATGAAGATTTACATAGTATTTTAATATCTCGTTTTTCGATCGTGTTATGAATGTTACAAGTATATGAGATATTATCTTGTGTTTAAAAGTGTGTTACACTATGTATAACATAGTCACATGCACAGTGAACAGTGTTACACTATGTAACATAGTCACATGCACAGTGGACTGTGTTACACTATGTAACATAGTCACATGCACAGTGGACTGTGTAACACTATGTAACATAGTCACATGCACAGTGAACTGTGTTACACTATGTAACATAGTCACATGCACAGTGGATTGTGTTACACTATGTAACATAGTCACATGCACAGTGAACTGTGTTACACTATATAACATAGTCACATGCACAGTGGACTGTGTTACACTATGTAACATAGTCACATGCACAGTGAACTGTGTTACACTATGTAACATAGTCACATGCACAGTGGACTGTGTTACACTATGTAACATAGTCACATGCACAGTGGATTGTGTTTCACTATGTAACATAGTCACATGCACAGTGAACTGTGTTACACTATGTAACATAGTCACATGCACAGTGGACTGTGTTACACTATGTAACATAGTCACATGCACAGTGGACTGTGTTGCACTATGTAACATAGTCACATGCACAGTGGACTGTGTTACACTATGTATCATAGTCACATGCACAGTGGACTGTGTTACACTATGTAACATAGTCACATGCACAGTGGACTGTGTTACACTATGTAACATAGTCACATGCACAGTGGACTGTGTTACACTATGTAACATAGTCACATGCACAGTGGACTGTGTTACACTATGTAACATAGTCACATGCACAGTGGACTGTGTTACACTATGTAACATAGTCACATGCACAGTGGACTGTGTTACACTATGTAACATAGTCACATGCACAGTGGACTGTGTTACACTATGTAACATAGTCACATGCACAGTGGACTGTGTTACACTATGTAACATAGTCACATGCACAGTGGACTGTGTTACTATGTAACATAGTCACATGCACAGTGGACTGTGTTACACTATGTAACATAGTCACATGCACAGTGGACTGTGTTACACTATGTAACATAGTCACATGCACAGTGGACTGTGTTACACTATGTAACATAGTCACATGCACAGTGGACTGTGTTACACTATGTAACATAGTCACATGCACAGTGGACTGTGTTACACTATGTAACATAGTCACATGCACAGTGGACTGTGTTACACTATGTAACATAGTCACATGCACAGTGGACTGTGTTACACTATGTAACATAGTCACATGCACAGTGGACTGTGTTACACTATGTAACATAGTCACATGCACAGTGGACTGTGTTACACTATGTAACATAGTCACATGCACAGTGGACTGTGTTACACTATGTAACATAGTCACATGCACAGTGGACTGTGTATTGTAGCTCAGTTTAAATTTTGCAAAGTGGTTTATATATATTTTCCAGGTTAGTCTTCCTTCATTTGCAGCTCCTGGTCATTTTAAGGATGTTGATCTAAATCTCCCGGACCTTCTGTAGGTGTTAAGCAATATGTGTCATAGCTCTTGAAGGTGTTGAGCTAAAACTCCTGGTCTTCGTCAAAGGTGTTGATCTCTAGCACATGGTCCTAATGGAAAGGAGCTGCTAGATCTCTTTAAAGAGTTTAGCTGGTTCTCCTCTGCCTCTTGAAGGGCTGGGCGTTCGAGTACTGTGTCTCTTGCGTGTACTGAGCTGCAGGATGCTGCAGTAATTTTGACAATATTTTTTATTTGTGTTGAGCAGGGAAAATGCACGCCGTCTACAGATCCTGTATGTATTGGAGGGGTTAAATAATAGCTCTTGAGGTACAATTACCAGGGATGAGGTACAGGGAGATGAGCTTATGTGATACCGAGGATATCTCTTTCAGATCGCGCAGCGACTGAAACCAATCCAGCATTAAATGTTTTCATGTGATATCAGAACTAAAAAAAAAATGTTATATCCTATATTATATGCTCTCAGCAATTTCCAGATGGTATTATGTATCCCTTGATATCATAAGGATTATTAAATGTTAACTGGTGTTGTCTTGTGTTGTCAAGGAGCAGTAGGTATCACTTAATGGGCACGTCAGTTCCCCTCTCTTATAATAATATGTTATTTTTCCTTTATAATCTACTGTGTCCATAATTACTATCGCGTTTGCTTTGTCTGCTTTCGTAAGGTGAAGTCTAAGATCTTTCCTTTATTCATGGTATAACTTAACAAATATTTGAGGACAATTGTGTTGCAATTGTGTTGCAGAGGATAGCAAACACAATTGTCCTCAAAGATTTGTTAAGTTATACCATGAGTTAAGGAAAGATCCTGAACTTCACCTTACGAAAGCAGACAAAGCAAATGCGATAGTAATTATGGACAAGGTAGATTATAGGGGAAAAATAAACATGAAATTAGGAGACAGGGAATCTCAGGCGCCTCTTAAGGCTAAGGCGTGTCCAAGAGTTACTAGCGGATGTGTATTTACAGAGACGGTGCCAGTACTGCTGCTGGTGGGTGGTGTAGTGGCACTGGTGGTTGTGGCTGTGGTTGTAGCATCCCTCGTACTCTGCAACAAGCGGCACTCCACAATTAAAGGTAAGAGAGAAAGAGAGAGAGAGAGAGAGAGAGAGAGAGAGAGAGAGAGAGAGAGGAGAGAGAGAGATCAGATAAAATATTATCTAGTACTACTGGCTCTCAGGATATCTGGAGTATACTTGGAGAGGGTTTTGGGGTCAACTCCCCCGCAGCTGGGACTGTGACCAGGCCTCGCGGGGTAGATAGATAAGCAGGAAGCTATCTCCTGCTATTGCGGAACCGCCATACTGTGGACGTGAGGCCGCGGCTTCAAATCGCTACAGTTTTTTTTGTACAAAGAGCAGGCAATTCTCAATTGCGTTCCCCTGATTGACGTTTCTGATTGGGACTTGTTAAACATGCCTTGGTGTGTATCGGCTAAATGTATCCATTACATTCATTTATCATAAAAGTTAAAATGAATGATGCGCATACTTGAAACAGATGGAACTGGGATAAATGCAATTTAGCAATAATGCAAAAAATATTCACAATAGGAAATATACAAAGAAATGCAAAATTAATCAACAGTGAGTGCAAATGAAAAAAAAAACTTCCCCCAGTGGGTAGCAACAAGCAATCACTAATATGCCAGACTAGATGAAGACAAATAGAAAAGCTTGTCATAATAGACGGCCAGACCTCCTAGTAGACTCCAATGTTTCAGTTACCATTGGAAGTAAAGATACAAAACACAGGTAACACTGACCAGTAACAAGAACATCCAGACACACATTAACATGGTTAAGTCATATCACCGGTGACATGAGATCAAGCCTTGCATAACAGGATGCAATAATAAGCAACATGCAAAGGAATGTATCAGAAGAACAGCAGTAAGAGAATAAATCAGAAATAAACCATAATGGAAACTTGCTACTTGGTATAAGTAAATAATGATAGGACAGAGAAAAACGTTAGTAAATTAGATGAAAACAGTCAGAAAAAAGAAATGGTAAGAAGAAACAATAAAGGCAAAATGCATAACGAACAATAACAAAGAATCTTAGACAAAGAGAAAGACATCTGTGGTACACACGTAAGAGTTAAGAAAACTTACAAGGAATAGTAGAAATAAACATTAGAATGGGAATTGGGAGTGAAATGAGATGGAATTCCTGCCAACCCGTCTCACCTGCTTATATTAATATAACAGCCTACCTAAGAAAGGCCTATAAGGAACCTGAACTGTCCTAAGACATGTAAGAAGAACAAGGAATTCCAGACTAGACAATACTCTTTTGTACACTTTAAAGAGAGACCGAGAATTCAAGAAAATTTCAATAAATTCCAAAATACGAAAATCCATATGAGACAATGCTACTAAGACAGGACCAGCAACAACACAGAACAATTAGAGACACCAGCAGCCAAGAGACCTTAACATATTGTAAGTAAGGAGAGGAAATATATGAGCACATCCTCTCACTTAAAGAGGAAAGTCAAGAATATCGTCCCAGGCCTCCTGCTAGCACTCACTCTAGCTAGTGAGGCAGGTCAAGAAGGACGTACCAGACCTCCTGCTAGCACTCACTCTAGCTAGTGAGGCAGGTCAAGAAGGACGTCCCAGGCCTCCTGCTAGCACTCACTCTAGCTAGTGAGGCAGGTCAAGAAGGACGTACCAGGCCTCCTGCTGGCACTCACTCTAGCTAGTGAGGCAGGTCAAGAAGGACGTACCAGACCTCCTGCTAGCACTCACTCTAGCTAGTGAAGCAGGTCAAGAAGGACGTACCAGATCTCCTGCTAGCACTCACTTTAGCTAGTGAGGCAGGTCAAGAATGACGTCCCAGACCTCCTGCTAGCACTCACTCTAGCTAGTGAAGCAGGTCAAGAATGACGTCCCAGACCTCCTGCTAACACTCACTCTAGCTAGTGAGGCAGGTCAAGAAGGACGTACCAGACCTCCTGCTAGTACTCACTCTAGCTAGTGAGGCAGGTCAAGAATGACGTCCCAGGCCTCCTGCTAGCACTCACTCTAGCTAGTGAGGCAGGTCAAAAAGGACGTCCCAGGCCTCCTGCTAGCACTTACTCTAGCTAGTGAGTCAGGTCAAGAAGGACGTCCCAGGCCTCCTGCTAGCACTCACTCTAGCTAGTGAGGCAGGTCAAGAAGGACGTCCCAGGCCTCCTGCTAGCACTCACTCTAGCTAGTGAGGCAGGTCAAGAAGGACGTCCCAGGCCTCCTGCTAGCACTTACTCTAGCTAGTGAGGCAGGTCAAGAAGGACGTCCCAGGCCTCCTGCTAGCACTTACTCTAGCTAGTGAGGCAGGTCACTCTAGCTGTGAGGCAGGTCAGAAGGACGTCCCAGGCCTCCTGCTAGCACTTACTCTAGCTAGTGAGGCAGGTCAAGAAGGACGTACCAGGCCTCCTTTAGCACTCACTCTAGCTAGTGAGGCAGGTCAAGAAGGACGTAGCCTACCTGCTAGCACTACTCTAGCTAGTGAGGCAGGTCAAGAAGGACGTACCAGGCCTCCTGCTAGCACTCACTCTAGCTAGTGGGCAGGTCAGGGAAGGACTACCAGAACCCGCTCCAGCACTCACTTAGCTTGTGAGGCAGGTCAAGAGGACGTACCAGACCTCCGCTAGCACTCACCTAGCTAGTGAGGCAGGTCAAGAAGGACGTCCAGGCCTCCTGTTAGCACTCACTCTAGCTAGTGAGGCAGGTCAGAAGGACGTACCAGACCTCCTGCTAGCACTCACTCTAGCTAGTGAGGCAGGTCAAGAAGACGTACCAGACCTCCTGCTAGCACTCACCAGCTAGTGAGGTCAGAAGGACGCAGGCTCTGTTACACTCACCAGTAGTGAGCAGGTCAGAAGGACGTCCCAGGCCTCCTGCACACTTACTCTAGCTAGTGAGGCAGGTCAGAGGACGTCCCAGGCCTCCTGCTAGCACTCACTCTAGCTAGTGAGGCAGGTCAAGAAGGACGTCCCAGGCCTCTTGCACACTTACTCTAGCTAGTGAGACAGGTCAAGAAGGACGTACCAGGCCTCCTGTTAGCACTCACTCTAGCTAGTGAGGCAGGTCAAGAGAGTCCAGACCTCCTGCTAGCACTCACTCTTGCTAGTGAGGCCAGGTCAAGAAGGACGTCCCAGACCTCCTGCTAGCACTCACTCTAGCTAGTGAGGCAGGTCAAGAAGACGTCCCAGGCCTCCTGCTAGCACTACTCTAGCTAGTGAGGCAGGTCAAGAATGACGTCCCAGACCTCCTGCTAGCACTCCTCTAGCTAGTGAGCAGGTCAAGAATGACGTCCCAGCCTCCTGCTAACACTCACTCTAGCTAGTGAGGCAGGTCAAGAAGGACGTCCAGGCTCCTGCAGCACTCATCTAGCTAGTGAGGAGGTCAAGAAGGACGTCCCAGGCCTCCTGCTAGCACTCACTCTAGCTAGTGAGGCAGGTCAAGAAGGACGTCCCAGGCCTCCTGCTAGCACTTACTCTAGCTAGTGAGGCAGGTCACTCTAGCTAGTGAGGCAGGTCAAGAAGGACGTCCCAGGCCTCCTGCTAGCACTTACTCTAGCTAGTGAGGCAGGTCAAGAAGGACGTCCCAGGCCTCCTGCTAGCACTCACTTAGCTAGTGAGGCAGGTCAAGAAGACGTCCCAGGCCTCCTGCTAGCACTTACTCTAGCTAGTGAGGAGGTCAAGAAGGACGTACCAGGCCTCCTTTAGCACTCTCTAGCTAGTGAGGCAGGTCAAGAAGGACGTACAGACCCCTGCTAGCACTCACTCTAGCTAGTGAGGCAGGTCAAGAAGACGTACCAGGCCTCCTGCTAGCACTCACTCTGTAGTGAGGCAGGTCAAGAAGGACGTACCAGACCTCCTGCTAGCACTCACTCTAGCTAGTGAGGCAGGTAAGAAGGACGTACCAGGCCTCCGTAGCACTCACTCTAGCTAGTGAGGCAGGTCAAGAGGACGTCCAGACCTCCTGCTAGCACTCACCTAGCTAGTGAGGTAGGTCAAGAAGGACGTACCAGACCTCCTGCTAGCACTCACTCTAGCTAGTGAGGAAGGTCAAGAAGGACGTACCAGGCCTCATGCTAGCACTCACTCCAGCTATTGAGGCAGGTCAAGAAAGACGTCCCAGGCCTCCTGCTAACACTCACTCTAGCTAGTGAGGCAGGTCAAGAAGGACGTCCCAGGCCTCCTGCTAGCACTCACTCTAGCTAGTGAGGCAGGTCAAGAAGGACGTCCCAGGCCTCCTGCTAGCACTCACTCTAGATAGTGAGGCAGGTCAAGAAGGACGTCCCAGGCCTCCTGCTAGCACTCACTCTAGCTAGTGAGGCAGGTCAAGAAGGACGTCCCAGGCCTCCTGCTATCACTCACTCTGGCTAGTGAGGCAGGTCAAGAAGAACGTCCCAGGCCTTATGCTGGCACTTACTCTAGCTAGTGAGGCAGGTCAAGAAGGACGTCCCAGGCCTCCTGCTAGCACTCACTCTAGCTAGTGAGGCAGGTCAAGAAGGACGTCCCAGGCCTCCTGCTAGCACTCACTCTAGCTAGTGAGGCAGGTCAAGAAGGACGTCCCAGGAATCCTGCTAGTACTTACTCTAGCTAGTGAGGCAGGTCAAGAAGAACGTACAAGGCCCCCTGTTAGCACTCACTCTAGCTAGTGAGGCAGGTCAAGAAGGACGTACCAGACCTCCTGCTAGCACTCACTCTAGCTAGTGAGGCAGGTCAAGAAGGACGTCCCAGGCCTCATGTAGCACTTACTCTATCTAGTGAGGCAGGTCAAGAATGACGTCCCAGACCTCCTGCTAGCACTCACTCTAGCTAGTGAAGCAGGTCAAGAATGACGTCCCAGACCTCCTGCTAACACTCACTCTAGCTAGGGAGGCAGGTCAATAAGGACGTACCAGGTCTCCGGTTAGCACTCACTCTAGCTAGTGAGGCATGTCAAGAATGACGTCCCAGGCCTCCTGCTAGCACTCACTCTAGCTAGTGAGGTAGGTCAAAAAGGACGTCCAGGCCCCTGCTAGCACTATTCTAGCTAGTGAGGCAGTCAAGAAGGACGTCCCAGGCCTCCTGCTAGCACTCACTCTAGCTAGTGAGGCAGATCAAGAAGGACGTCCCAGGCCTCCTGCTAGCACTTATTCTATCTAGTGAGGCAGGTCAAGAAGGACGTCCCAGGCCTCCTGCTAGCACTCACTCTAGCTAGTGAGGTAGGTCAAAAAGGACGTCCCAGGCCCTCTGCTAGCACTTATTCTAGCTAGTGAGGCAGGTCAAGAAGGAAGTCCCAGGCCTCCTGCTAGCACTTACTCTAGCTAGTGAGGCAGATCAAGAAGGACGTCACAGGCCTCCTGCTAGCACTTATTCTATCTAGTGAGGCAGGTCAAGAAGGACGTCCCAGGCCTCCTGCTAGCACTCACTCTAGTTAGTGAGGCAGGTCAAGAAGGACGTCCCAGGCCTCCTGCTATCACTCACTCTAGTTAGTGAGGCAGGTCAAGAAGAACGTCCCAGGCCTTATTCTAGCACTTACTCTAGCTAGTGAGGCAGGTCAAGAAGGACGTCCCAGGCCTCCTGCTAGCACTCACTCTAGCTAGTGAGGCAGGTCAAGAAGGACGTCCCAGGCCTCCTGCTAGCACTTACTCTAGCTAGTGAGGCAGGTCAAGAAGGATGTCCCAGGCCTCCTGCTAGCACTCACTCTAGCTAGTGAGGCAGGTCAAGAAGGACGTCCCAGGCCTCCTGCTAGCAACCACTCTAGCTAGTCAGGCAGGTCAAGAAGGACGTCCCAGGCCTCCTGCTAGCACTCACTCTAGCTAGTGAGGCAGGTCAAGAAGGACGTCCCAGGCCTTTGCTATCACTCACTCTAGCTAGTGAGGCAGGTCAAGAAGAACGTCCCAGGCCTAATTCCTAGCACTCACTCTAGCTAGTGAGGCAGGTCAAGAAGGACGTCCCAGGCCTCCTTGTAGCACTCACTCTAGCTAGTGAGGCAGGTCAAGAAGGACGTCCCAGGCTTCCCTTACTAGTTCAACTTACTCCTGAGCTAGTAGTGGGCAGGTCAAGAAGGATGTCCAGGCCTCCTGCTAGCACTCACTCTAGCTAGTGAGGCAGGTCAAGAAGGACGTCCCAGGCCTCCTGCTAGCACTCACTCTAGCTAGTGAGGCAGGTCAAGAAGGACGTCCCAGGCCTCCTGCTAGCACTCACTCTAGCTAGTGAGGCAGGTCAAGAAGGATGTCCCAGGCCTCCTGATATCACTCACTCTAGCTAGTGAGGCAGGTCAAGAAGAACGTCCCAGGCCTTATTCTAGCACTTACTCTAGCTAGTGAGGCAGGTCAAGAAGGACGTCCCAGGCCTCCTGCTAGCACTCACTCTAGCTAGTGAGGCAGGTCAAGAAGGACGTCCCAGGAATCCTGCTAGCACTTACTATAGCTAGTGAGGCAGGTCAAGAAGGACGTACAAGGCCTCCTGTTAGCACTCACTCTAGCTAGTGAGGCAGGTCAAGAAGGACGTACCAGACCTCCTGCTAGCACTCACTCTAGCTAGTGAGGCAGGTCAAGAAGGACGTCCCAGGCCTCCTGCTAGCACTTACTCTAGCTAGTGAGGCAGGTCAAGAATGACGTCCCAGACCTCCTGCTAGCACTCACTCTAGCTAGTGAAGCAGGTCAAGAATGACGTCCCAGGCCTCCTGCTAGCACTTACTCTAGCTAGTGAGGCAGGTCAAGAATGACGTCCCAGACCTCCTGCTAGCACTCACTCTAGCTAGTGAAGCAGGTCAAGAAGGACGTACTATGCCTCCTGCTAGCACTCACTCTAGCTAGTGAGTTAGGTCAAGAAGGACGTCCCAGGCCTCCTGCTAGCACTCACTCTAGCTAGTGAGGCAGGTCAAGAAAGACGTCCCAGGCTTCCTGCTATCACTCCCTCTAGCTAGTGAAGCAGGTCAAGAAGGACGTCCCAGGCCTCCTGCTAGCACTTATTCTAGCTAGTGAGGCAGGTCACTCTAGCTAGTGAGGCAGGTCAAGAAGGACGTCCCAGGCCTCCTGCTAGCACTTACTCTAGCTAGTGAGGCAGGTCAAGAAGGACGTCCCAGGACTCCTGCTAGCACTCACTCTAGCTAGTGAGGCAGGTCAAGAATGACGTCCCAGGCCTCCTGCTAGCACTTACTCTAGCTAGTGAGGCAGGTCAAGAAGGACGTACCAGGCCTCCTGTTAGCACTCACTCTAGCTAGTGAGGCAGGTCAAGAAGGACGTACCAGACCTCCTGCTAGCACTCACTCTAGCTAGTGAGGCAGGTCAAGAAGGACGTACCAGGCCTCCTGCTAGCACTCACTCTAGCTAGTGAGGCAGGTCAAGAAGGACGTCCCAGACCTCCTGCTAGCACTCACTCCAGCTAGTGAAGCAGGTCAAGAAGGACGTCCCAGGCCTCCTGCTAGCACTCACTCTAGCTAGTGAGGCAGGTCAAGAAGGACGTCCCAGGCCTTTTGCTAGCACTTACTCTAGCTAGTGAGGCAGGTCAAGAAGGACGTACCAGGCCTCCTGTTAGCACTCACTCTAGCTAGTGAGGCAGGTCAAGAAGGACGTACCAGACCTCTTGCTAGCACTCACTCTAGCTAGTGAGGCAGGTCAAGAAGGACGTCCCAGGCTTCCTGCTAGCACTCACTCAAGCTAGTGAGGCATGTCAAGAAGGACGTACCAGACCTCCTGCTAGCATTCACTCTAGCTTGAGAGGCAGGTCAAGAAGGACGTACCAGACCTCCTGCTAGCACTCACTCTAGCTAGTGAGGCAGGTCAAAAGGATGTACCAGGCCTCCTGCTAGCACTCACTCTAGCTAGTGAGGCATGTCAAGAAGGACGTCCCAGGCCTCCTGCTAGCACCTAATCTAGCTAGTGAGGCATGTCAAGAAGGACGTCCCAGGCCTCCTGCTAGCACTCACTCTAGCTAGTGAGGCATGTCAAGAAGGACGTCCCAGGCCTCCTGCTAGCACTCACTCTAGCTAGTGAGGCAAGACAAACATCTTCTCATAATCACTTCTCAAATACTCACAAAATAATCATAACGAAAATATATCCTTCTTTCATCAACTAACTTCATCAGTTTAACTCCTTGACTTTAATTAAGTGATTTTGAGTCAAGTGGTCAGTTACAAAAAGCATCATAACGGGATTCTTTAGCTACATGTATTTTACTGTAATATTCAGTTACATCATGACTGTACTCTAACAGCCCTATTTAAGACAGGTGAAATTGCAGATCTTTAGAATGTGCAGAGAACCTTTAATGTTCGTATAAGTTCAGTCAGGCATCTAAATTACTGAGAACGTTTGAAGGCCCTTGACTTGTACTTCCTGGAACGCAGACGAGAAAGATACGTCATACTTTGCACCTGGAAAATCCTAGAGAGACTGATCCCAAACCTGCACACAGAAATCACTCCCTACGAAAGCAAAAGACTCGCCAGACGGTGCAACATACCCACAATGAAAACCAGGGGTGCGCTGAGTACGCTAAGCGGAAACACAATAAGTGTCCGAGACCCAAGACTGTTCAACAGCCTCCCATCATACCTACAGTCCCTTGGCTGTCTTCAAGAGGGAACTGGACAGATACCTAAAGTCAATACCCGATCAGCTGGGCTGTGGTTCGTACGTTGGAATGCGTGCGGTAAGTAGTAACAGCCTGGTTGATAAGGCCCTGATCCACCGGGAGGCCTGGTCATGGACAGGGTCACGGGGGTGTTGCCCCCCGAAACACCCTCCAGGTAGACTCCAGTAGGTAGACGCTCCCCTCACTAGTTTAGATAACTGCTCACTTAACAAACTCTGTTTCTTTGCACACAAGTCTCATTACAACATATTTTTTATATCTTAAAATGGCTCAACTATTGTAGCATATATTGGAACATGGTACATAGAAAAAGAATGCTCTTCAACAGAAGAATTACAATATATCTGGGTTAACTAGCAAACATTACACACGACCGTCTGAATGAAGCTAATCTATATATATATATATTGACGTCTAAATTATACATTACCCTATTCCTTTATCCAGTCCTAAAATACTTCAGGGTTTCTGAACACCCTGCCGAGGAACATAATGCATATTTGAATATTTAAATCAACGCGCATATGACTGTTACAGAATAAACAGATAAAAAAAATAATTCAATTTTTAACATCAGGCAAATGTATGACATGAAAAACTTTCCCTCAAATTTATTACACTGGCCTAGACGAATATTACAACAAAGAGATAGGCTAATAAATTCTTGTGGTATAAGCATTATGCCTGAGTCTTACGGTGATACGTTATAATAATTTGCATATTGGTTGGCAGACTTACACTCTGTATAACTCTTTTGCAAGTTTCCTAATGGTTCTTATTTCAGTACTTTACAATTAAAATGGCATGTGTAATAGACTCCTCCCATCGTAGCCATCCTGTCTCAGAATGTAACTAAAATGCTGGGAAAAAGGGAGCGATTACCTCTTTCCTGTGAGCAATTAGTAAAATAAAACAATTTATGATGGTGGCTTCTTTGAGTGTGCGTGGACGTGATACTTTTCTTAAGACAGACCCGAATGTCAATTTTACTCAATACATCCGAGGATGCTGAAAGTCCCAGCACTGAATGTTGCAGCACTGAATGTTGCAGCACTGAATGTTGCAGCACTGAATGTTGCAGCACTGAATGTTGCAGCACTGAATGTTGCAGCACTGAATGTTGCAGTACTGAATGTTGCAGCACTGAATGTTGCAGCACTGAATGTTGCAGCACTGAATGTTGCAACACTGAATGTTGCAACACTGAATGTTGCAGTACTGAATGTTGCAGCACTGAATGTTGCAGCACTGAATGTTGCAGCACTGAATGTTGCAGCACTGAATGTTGCAGCACTGAATGTTGCAGTACTGAATGTTACACCACTGAGTGTCCTACCATTGAGTGGAAACCTTAAATTGAATCAAGACTTTTAATAAAGAGAGCTTAAATGACTTAATTTTTTTTTTTTAGAAAAATTGAGAGCTGAAAGAGAAGCGGAAATGTTGAATGAAAAAAAATTAAAGAAATAAAGTACCGAATAAAAATGTTTTTATCAATTAAAGATCTATATGACATAGGCATGAACCTGGTTGTAAGAAAAAAGTAACAATAATTGAGTCTGGTTGTAAGAAAATGTAACAATAATTGAGCCTGGTTGTAAGAAAAAAGTAACAATAATTGAGCCTAGTTGTAAGAAATAAGTAACAATAATTGATCCTGGTTGTAAGAAATAAGTAACAATAATTGAGCCTGGTTGTAAGAAATAAGTAACAATAATTGAGCCTGGTTGTAAGAAAAAAGTAACAATAATTGAGTCTGGTTGTAAGAAATAAGTAACAATAATTGAGCCTGGTTGTAAGAAAAAAGTAACAATAATTGAGCCTGGTTGTAAGAAATAAGTAACAATAATTGAGCCTGGTTGTAAGAAATAAGTAACAATAATTGAGCCTGGTTGTAGGAAATAAGTAACAATAATTGAGCCTGGTTGTAGGAAATAAGTAACAATAATTGAGCCTGGTTGTAAGAAATAAGTAACAATAATTGAGCCTGGTTGTAGGAAATAAGTAACAATAATTGAGCCAGGTTGTAGGATATAAGTAACAACAATTGAGCCTGGTTGTAGGAAATAAGTAACAGTAATTGAGCCTGGTTGTAGGAAATAAGTAACAATAATTGAGCCTGGTTGTAGGAAATAAGTAACAGTAATTGATCCTGGTTGTAGGATATAAGTAACAATAATTAAGCCTGGTTGTAGGAAATAAGTAACAGTAATTGAGCCTGGTTGTAGGAAATAAGTAACAATAATTATTTGTGTATCTGGGTGGAAGAGGAAGAGTGAAGAGGAGATAGTCATGAACAGTCAATAACATGAAGTGTACATGTGCTTGAAGGAGCGAAGAGTGTAGAGGAGAGAAACATGACAACCCCAACTCCAGTACCACCATTCTATTTCTTCTACTATCTCTACAACTGCTACTACCATATTCACCACCACACCATCAGAACAACCATTAATATGACTGGCCACTGGGCCAGATTAGCTTCAATAAGATTCATCCAACTAGGTATATTTCTACACCATAGGAAGATTAGCATAGGCACCACTGTGTCCACAAATGCAAGTTTTTACAGACTATTCTCCCACTAGCATGCCTATGCTAACCTTCCTTTGGTGTAGAAATATATCTAGTTGGATGAATCTTATTGAAGCTAGCTGGCCCAGTGGCTTACGCGACGGTCTGGAGTTCTGAGACTCTCGGACCGCGGGTTCGAACCCCACCCGTGATATGGTTTAACCATTAATACTATTACTGCTACAATTACCACTGCTTCCACCATCTCCGAAAAATCTGTCACCACTATAACCACCACCACTGCAGCTACCACAACCTTCAGCACCACAATAATCCTAATCACTACCAGCTCTTATATCACAACCACCACTCGCACCGCAACTACCACTACAACTAACCACACTACAAACATTCTATCACTGAACCAGCCACCACCACTACCATTACTACCACCAAGACTACTAAAACTTCTACTTTTATCATTACAACTATTTCTACTGTTATTTCCATTATTATTATTTCTAATACCATTACTACTAATAATATTTTTCACATATGTACTATAATCACTATTATCATCACCATCACTTTTATCATCACCATTATCATCAATATGAACAATATTATCATCACCATCATCACTACTATCATCATCATGAACAATATTATCATCACTATCATTATTATCATCACCATCATCACTACTTCATCACCATAATCACTACATCATCACCATCCTTACTGTTATCACCATGAACAATATTATCATCACCATCAATATTATCATCACCGTTATCACTATTATCTTCACTATCATCACTATTATCATCACTGTTATCATCATCATCATCACTATTATCATCACTGTTATCATCACCATCATCACTATTATCATCACCATCATTAATATTATCATCACCATCATTAGTATTATCATCACAATCATTAATATTATCACCATCATTAATATTATCATCACCATCATTAATATTATCATCACTATCATTAGTATTATCATCACAATCATTAATATTATCACCATCATTAATATTATCATCACCATCATTAATATTATCATCACCATCATTAATATTATCATCACCATCATCTCTATCAAATCTTTCAGAACCACAATTTTCAGAACGATTGCTACTACTACTACCACCGCTATTACAACTACTATTACCACTATTACAACTACTACCACCGCTATTACAACTACTATTACCACTATTACAACTACTATTACCGCTATTACAACTACTATTACTACCGCTATTACAACTACTACTGCCGCTATTACAACTACTACTACCGCTATTACAACTACTACTACTACCGCTATTACAACTACTACTACCGCTATTACAACTACTACCACCGCTATTACAACTACTATTACTACCGCTATTACAACTACTACTACCGCTATTACAACTACTACTACTACCGCTATTACAACTACTACTACCGCTATTACAACTACTACTACTACCGCTATTACAACTACTACTGCCGCTATTACAACTACTACTACCACTATTACAACTACTACTGCCGCTATTACAACTACTACTACTACCGCTATTACAACTACTACTACCGCTATTACAACTACTACTGCCGCTATTACAACTACTACTACCACTATTACAACTACTACTACCGCTATTACAACTACTACTACTACCGCTATTACAACTACTACTACCGCTATTACAACTACTACTACTACCGCTATTACAACTACTACTGCCGCTATTACAACTACTACTACCACTATTACAACTACTACTGCCGCTATTACAACTACTACTACCGCTATTACAACTACTACTACTACCGCTAATACAACTACTACTACCGCTATTACAACTAATACTGCCGCTATTACAACTAATACTGCCGCTATTACAACTACTACTACCGCTATTACAACTACTACTACCACTATTACAACTACTACTACCGCTATTACAACTACTACAACCGCTATTACAACTACTACTACCGCTATTACAACTACTACTACCGCTATTACAACTACTACTGCCGCTATTACAACTACTACTACCGCTATTACAACTACTACTACCACTATTACAACTACTACTACCGCTATTACAACTACTACTACCGCTATTACAACTACTACTACCGCTATTACAGCTACTACTACCGCTATTTCAACTACTACTACCGCTATTACAACTACTACTACCGCTATTACAACTACTACAACCGCTATTACAACTACTACTACCGCTATTACAACTACTACTACCACTATTACAACTACTACTACCGCTATTACAACTACTACAACCGCTATTACAACTACTACTACCGCTATTACAACTACTACTACCGCTATTACAACTACTACTGCCGCTATTACAACTACTACTACCGCTATTACAACTACTACTACCACTATTACAACTACTACTACCGCTATTACAACTACTACAACCACTTTTACAACTACTACTACCATTATTACAACATCGGAAGAGGACCAAGGAGGACTTCAAACAGACCTGGACAAGCTTGACATCTGGTCTAGCAACTGGCTTCTCGAATTCAATCCCACGCAAATAGAAATGTTCGGTGGAGGACTCAGAGAGACCAAGTGATTGTTTAAACTTCACAGTCAGTAGAGACTTTCATACTACCCGGCCAATTGACTGAAGTATAGTCAGCGAAAGACAAAAAATAAACTGAAACTTATATTGTCAAATCAGAAGAAATACCAGAGGAAGTAAGGAAGGAAAAGAGCTCATGAGGAATTTGCAAGGAATTGATAAACGATCCAAGAAACATTGTCGGTGGAAACGAGGCAGACAGTTGAGAAAAAGAGAAAGTGAATATCAGCGAGTTCTAGATACCATACATTCATCAGAAGAGGTGTAGAAAAATCGAAATTATCAGGATATGTCCACAAAGTCAATAGCTAAGCCAGTCACGTGGAAGACAACGACTGAAGGCTAACTTTTTATGAAAGGTAACAGAGAGATAGTGTTAAACAGCATTCCAGTATCACAGATTGACATTCTGTATACAACTATGTATGATAGGACCCATGAGATTAATGGAGCCTTGACCCTGTTATCGGCCGGTTAAGAGGGAGGATCAAATGTATTTCGACAAGCACAAATAAGTGCACACGTCCGCCTGTACAGCCGCAAGCACCTACTCACGCACGAACGTCCACACAGGGGAAACGACAGAGTGAAAAAGAATGAGTATACCAATACGTATTAGGCACTTTTCACACTTCTGGAAAGAGGTGTACAAATTTTTGAGTGAACTGGATACATCAAATACAATGAAATTTAATAAAGTGTCACCATGGATTTTGCGAGAAGCAGCACAGGCACTATCTGAACCACTAGCTGAAATCTACAAATCAATTGATATGGGACACTAGCAAATGTTTGGACGATAGTGAATGTAGTCCCAATATATATACAAAAGAGGATAGAGAAGTAATATTAAACCACAGAACAGTGTCACTGACATATATACTTTGCAAGGTCATGAAGACGAACCGAGAAGAATGGCGGAGCACTTGTACGGAAGTGTTTTTATAAATAATAATTTGCACAGTTTTAGTGAGGTAAAATTTTGTCTCCCAATATCAGCTGGAGTTCTATGACAAAGTAGCGGAAGTGTGGCAGGAGAAAGAGAGGGTTGGATGAACTTTAACATTATTAGATCGTAAGGAAGCATTTGATGCTGTACCCAAGAAGAGCCTATTGAAGGAACCTGAATAACCGGAAAGATTAAAAGGGAATACACAAGAGTGAAACATTGTGTGTTTTATGGAAAGGAGACAGAATGATTGTACAAAAATGTGAGAATGGGAAGGTTTAACTAAGGATCGATATTAGTACCAGTTCTGTTTCTGGTATACGAGAATAACACAAAAAGATAGAGTCACATTCATCCCTGTTTACAGAGAAGTTAAGTTTACCGAAAAAAGAAGACCATTGAGAACAAGGAAATACCACAAATGAAGCAGGTCAAACTACATGATCTAGCTAACACTATGGTACTTAAATCTGACCCAAGCGAAGGCAAGATTTTGAAAGTTAAGGGATAGGGGAAAAAAAATATGCTCAGTAACACACACGAAGACAATTCAGGAGGACTGATTGATCTACATGATCATTACACTTTAGTTATTCAAAAGAAACAATGTGTAGACTCGAGCGATATAGAACGCAAATCTCATTAGGAGAGAGACCTAGGAATGAACATAATGCCGAGCATTTTGCCAGAAGCATATATTAAGTGAAAAAGCTCAGCAGCAACTAAGAAATGTATCCCCGTATAATATAACCCTAGTCCCAAGTGCCTTAATGCACGCGACTGGAACAGTGCAGAGTGTGGCATAAGTTGATAATACAATTAACTATTAGCACTGAAAATTTTAAAAGAATCAGAAGCGGCACTCACAAGTCATCATATGGAAACTAATATCCAATTTTCTTCAGTAAAAAGGTAAATTGAGAAATGCACAGTGTATGTCTAATTAAAACCATTCAATGGAATTAATATCCTAAAATACACAAGCACAACAAGGTAGAAGCCGTCCAAAAATTGCATTTTCAAGTTATCAGTACGAAGGACTGAAGCTAATTTGGCTCGACATTCAGAAATTATAGAATGAAAAACACTATTTCAATTTTTCCAGTTTCTTCCCAAAAAAATTACGACCTGCACAGGCCAAAATCAATCAGAACTTTTCTTTAAGAAAATAAACACATACCATTAAAATATTTAACAATGGTACTTAGATGCACATAAAATATTATTAAGTTGATTTAACTTAGGATAATCAAAAAAGTCATACGCTGTGACTTACCACTGATCACAGGAGACAATTCTCCAATTTTATTAAAAAATGCCACTTGATAATTTTCCTAAACTAACATCATGATAATTTACCTAACCTAACATCAAAAGACTATTTAAAATCTTTGAGGTAAACACATCAGCACCAAAAGTTTAAAGCTGACCAGTAAATGCATTTTGTAGTTATTGCAGAGAGAATGACAAAATTTGCTCCAACTCAGCCAGAAGCCATGAAATGTTCCATCCATTTAATGATACATCAGCCATTGAAAACTGATGCCCTTAACTATTGTGATATTTTAATCAGAGGAAATCCCTAAAACCGTACGGATCATATATCATCTATGGAATGGAAGGTATTTAAATTCGACACAAGCACGAGAAAAATAAGTCCAATTCCTCCGATCAAGAGCCCCTCACAACCATCAAGGAGAAAATAATGTAATATGGTAAGACGATAGAACAACACCATAACACTTCGAGATTGAAAAGAACAAAATGGTCTCTACATTCTCCATAAAATACACGAGGGTTCTTCACAGTGGGATACACCAGTATATTAGGACACTGTCTTCACCTGTGACACGGAAATAAAATTTGGGAGTGACCAATGTGGCTTTGTGTGTAGGGCATCTACGCACGCAAATAGTCCCATGAATCATGCCCTAGATTCATTACACAAGCAATGAAAATTTGGAGCCGATCGAATATGGCGAACTCGAATAATTAATGAAAATTTGCGACAAAGTAAACGAGAATGCTGTTGAGAATATTTCGAAAAATAGAAGTCTGCTCTCGATAAATTAAAAACACCATAAAACAGCGGATTTTTATATTATTATATTTCAAATTCTCCTCAGTCACGTCAGAAAAATATATTTGATTTCGGATTTTTTTTAACTTTTTGATAAAACTGACGAGAAAGGGCTAATTGGCACCCTCAATTTCCTTAATAAAATTTTCAAGTTGAAATTTACACTGCTTAGAGCAACAAGCTTGGTTTTAATAGATCCCAGGTATGGTGAAAGTTTGAAGCCGATCAAAAAAGTCATTTTCCAGTAATTTTTTGACCCGATTTCAGTTACTCCAAAGTTTTTAATTATTTCAGTAAATTTTAAAATTTACACTTACTCAAATTAAACTTATGGGTATTATCCTTCTTATAGAATGCGTCGTCAGCAATATTTTGAAGCCAACCAGAAAAGTGTTCAGGATACTTATTGTAATCACTCGTCTGACAAATCTAGGAATAGCTTTTAGGAAACTCAAGTCACCCACGTCATGTGTGAATGACACTTTGTGTTCGGTCTATCTTTGAGAATGAAAAACTATTATGGAACTCTCACCTGATCAAGCATTTTAAGAAACTTTGGAACATTCAGAAGCAAGCAGCAAGACTTACCTTGAGCTAGGAGAATGAGCTGTGAAGGCAGTCTAAAGGAACTGGACCTGACGATATAAGAGAACACAAAAAACAAGAGAAACGGGATAATACTATATGAAAAACTCAGTGGACTTGAGAGGGTCTTGACCAGGGGTCCCCTAACTCTTCAACTCATCAACCCCTTACTGAAGTTTCAGATTGTTTATGTCCATAAATCAAACATTATACTAAAATAATTAAATAAATAGGTAATATTTAAATTATGAACAATATAAGATTTAACATACATTTTTTTGCTGAAACTATTAATATCATTAATGGGAAGGATGCATCGGATGAGCGTCTTCAAGGACATTGATAACTGGTCGGAGATTGTGGAGTTTTTGTGGCAAGTCTCCACACACTTCCAGGTTCAGTCTGTTCCTCTGCTTAGTTGCAATTGCATTTGCATGGCTAAAACCATCTTCAACCATGTACAAACTTGGGAACGCAAGTAAAAATGGCTCAACAACTTGTCAAAGCAGAGGGTATTTAGCACTGTTATTTACATTGCTTCAATAGTCACTTAAGCTTTAAATTCTGAACAATGATTTTGCTTCGGCACTTTTTTGGTATCAGCAGCTGCCATTATGGGTGATTTAATGCCGAGTTTATAGGAAATGCATAAGAATCACTTCTTTGACTCTCCAACAAAGTTTGAGGTGAGGGAGGACGCTCAGTACGGGAAGTGAACATGAATACTACAGGAGAGATAAGAGAGACAAGGGCTAGAGTGAAACGTTACAGATGATAAGGAAAGATAGGGGACGCAGAGTTGGAGGAGATGCACAGTTCATCAAAAAACAGAGGATATTTGAGGAAATGGAAGGAATGGACAGAATGGAAGAAAGAGACTACATACAAGGACCACTTAAGACTGTGGGGTCCCAAGGTGGGGATTGCATTGGTGACACAATGGCTCAAGTGGCCAGTAGGGCCCATATGGTTAGAGGAAAGTTACTAGTTGTGAGTGATTTCAATCACAAGGAGGTTGATTAGTAAAACCTGGAGCCATATGGGGAACTAGAAACGTGGAGAACTAAGATGATGGAGGTGGTACTGGAAAACCTCATGCATCAAAATGTCAGGGACACTAAAAGAGAGAAAGGAGAGGATGAACCAGTAAGGCTGGTCCTCATTTTCTCCTTGAGTATTTCTGACATTGAAGACATCACATATAAAGGGCCCATCGGAGCTAGTGATCACGTGGCCTTGAGCTTTGAATACATTGTAGATATTAAAGCACAGAGTGAAGCAGCTCAAGTAGGACGGGAGAAGCCAGACTACAAAAGAGGGAACTACACAGGCATGAACAATTTCCTGCATGAGGTCCAGAGGGAAGGAGAACTGGTGGGAAAAAACAATAAATGAAATGATGGAATACGTGACCACAAAATGCAGGGAAGCAGAGGAGAGGTTCGTACTCAAGGGCAACAGAAAGAATGGGAAGATCAAGACAAACCCTAAAACCCAAAACTAAGTGTCGTAAAGAATGGAAAAAAAATATAGAATACAGGAATATTAATAAGGAGCCAGAAATTAATACGCATGGACAAGGAGGAAGGCCCAGCGACAATACGAGATATAACATCGAAAGCCAAATCTGACTCAAAGCTGTTGCACAGCTACATCATGAGTAAACAACAGTCAAAGATCAGGTAATAAGACTGAGGAAGAAAGTAGGGGAGATCACAAGAAATGGCAGAGTTATGTGAAGAGCTCAACATGAGATTCAAGGAAGTGTTTTCAGTGAAGACAGAAAACACTGCAGCAAACCGGGATGGAAAGGTACACGAACAGTTGCTGGACACACTACATACAACAGATGAGGTGAGGAGCTTGCTATGTGAGCTAGATACCTCAAAGGCAGTGGGATCGGACATTTCTCCGTGGGTCCTGAGAGAGGGAACAGAGGCCACTAAAAATAATCTTCGACACATCTATCGAAACAGGGCAACTACCTGAGGTGTGGAAGACGGCAAATGAAGTCCCAGTCATTAAAAATGGAGACAGGCACGTAGTATTCAACTACAGACCAGTGTCACTGACATGTATAGTATGCAAAGTCATGGAGAATCTTATCAGAAGAGTGATGGAGCACCTAGAAAGGAACGAGATTATTCACGATACACAGCACGGTTTCAGGGAGGGGAAATCCTGTGTCGCAAACCTACTGGAGTTTTACGACAAAGTGACAGAAGTAAGACAGACAGGAGAGAGAGAGAGAGAGAGAGAGAGAGAGAGAGAGAGAGAGAGAGAGAGAGAGAGAGAGAGAGAGAGAGAGAGAGAGAGAGAGAGAGAGAGAGAGAGAGAGAGAGAGCGCATTTTCTTGGACTGCATGAAGACTTTCGGCACACTTCCACCCAAGAGATTAGTGAAGAAGCTAGAAAAGCAGGCAGGAATAACAGGAAAGGCACTGCAATGGATCAGAGAATACCTGACAGGAAGGAAACAACGTGACGAGGTGTCAGACTGGGCGCCTGAGACGGGCGGAGTTCCACAATGGTCATTTCTAGGGCCGGTGCTGTTTCTGGTATATGTGATTAACATGAAGGAAGGGATAGATTCGGAGGTGTCTCTATTTGCAGACGATGTGGAGCTAATACGGAGAATTCAAATGTATGAAGATCAGGTGAAACTACGAAGAGATCTGGACAGGCTGTAAGCCTAATCCATCAACTGGCTCCTGGAGTTTAACCCACCAAATGGAAAGTCATGAAGAATGAGGAAGGTGAAAGAAGACAACAGATAAAGTACAGGCTAGGGAGCCAAAGACTGCAAATCTCACCCAAGGAGAAGGATCTTATGTTGAGCATAATTCCGAGCACATCTGGGGCACACATCAACAAAATAACTGCTGCAACATATGGGCGCTTGGAAAACATAAAAACAGCGTTTCAACACCAGAGTAAGGAATCATTCAAGACTCTGTACACCGTGTATGTCAGTCCCATATTAGAGTATGCAGCACCAGTATGGATCTCACACCTGGTCAACCACGTCACGAAATTAGAGAAAGTGCAAAAGATTGCAACAAGAGTAGTCTCAGAGCGAAGGGGCATGTCCTATGAGGAGAAGTTGGGAAATTAATCTGACGAAACTGGAGGACAAGAGAGATAGGGGGATATAATAACGATATTTAAAGTACTGAATAGAAGTGACAGGGTGGATAGGGACAAGAAGTTTCAGAGATGGGACACAGCAACAAGCGGACACAACTGGAAGTTAAAAACTCAGATGAGTCACATGGATGTTAGAATGTATTTCTTCAGTGATAGAGTCATCAGGAAGTGGAACAATCTGGAGAGTGATGTAGTGGAGGCAGAATGCATACACAGCTTTAAGAAGAGGTAAGATAAAGCTCACGGAGCAAGGAGAGAGTGGACCTAGTCGCGACGAGTGAAGAGGCAGGGCCAGGAACTATGAATCGACCCCTTCAACTACAATTAGGTGAGTATACACACACACAGAGGCAGGCGGGTATCACCGGGAGTAACAGCATCACAGTGATCTCTGAGTTTCAGTGTTTTCTGGGCTGCTCGAGGTTACTTGTTTAGCGCTATTCACTTATTTATTTTAGCCATGTTGATACTTAGCCTATTACTCCGGTCTCAGGTCACAGCGTTGTTGATGTTCTTGTATGCATTACTGTGGCTAGTGCTCTCTCTCAGTTAAATAATGAGCAGTCTACCTACATTTTTCTCTTTCAAGGGGAAAAAAATGATGCTATTAAGTACGACATTACGAAGATACTTAAAACAGAGTAAGCTTGTATTTAAACAATGTGTCAATCACCAGTCTGTTTTTTGTTAATCTCACAAAGAATTGTTCTACTGACTGTGTTTTTCTTTCTTGTTTTATTGTCTGCAACTACTCGGAAGTTTTCTTGAAGACAGCCAGGGGTCTATTGGTAATCCTACTTATGTATGCTGGGAGGCAGTTGAACAGTCTTGGACCCCTGACACTTATTGTGTTGTCTCTCCTGCCGAATTTTTTGCTTTCATAGGGAGTGATTTTCGTGTGCAAGTTTGGTACTAATCCCTCTAGGATTTTCCAAGAGTACATTATCATGTATCTTTCTCGCCTTCATTTCAGGGAATACAAATCAAGGGTCTTCAACCGTTCCCAGTAATTTAGGTGCTTTATCGTACTTATGTGTGCCGTGAAAGTTCTTTGTACACTCTCCAGGTCAGCAATTTCGCCTGCCTTGAAGGGGGCAGTTAGTGTATAGCAGTATTCCAACCTAGAGAGAACAAGCGATCTGAAGAGAATCATCATGGGCTTGGCGTCCCTAGTTTTGAAGGTTCTCATTACTCATCCTATCATTTTTCTAGCAGATGCGGTAGATACATTGTTGTGGTCATTGAAGGTGAGTTCCTCTCACATTATCACTCTCAGGTCCTTAACATTACTTTTCCTCTCTATTGTATGGTTAGAATTTGTTTTGTACCCTCATATAGTTTTAATTTCCTCATTTTTTTCATATCTGAATAGTTTAAATTTCTCTTCATTAAACTTCATATTGTTTTGAGTGGCCCATTTGAAGATTTGGTTGATGTCCACTTGGAGTCTTTCAGTGTCTTTGATGGTGGACACTGTCTTGTGGAAAAAGCTTAATCAGTTTATCAGTATGAATTCTGACATTAAAAACAGTCTATAGCATTTACAAAAGAATAAGTCTTAAAGTTAGGCACAAGGGCTTCAATTATATATGTGTTAAGTTATATTATTATTATTATTATATAGTGAATGGTTATCATGCTTTATAATTGCCAATCCAAAAATATTTCTTTCCAACCAGGAAGAACTGGGGAGTAGAACTCTGGCTTCCGACCATTTTACACGGTTATTGTAATCTTAAGTATGGCTTAATATGGTATTAGATTCCTGAGTTATTCGAATAAAATACAGGTGTTGTGTTTACCTAACATCAAGGGGTTTGGCCGTCTGTCCCAAACAAGATAAGTTACAACTCTTACACCCAACTCTAGAAACACCAACTACACAATTTTGGGGGAAATGTTTGGTCAAAATACTTTTAACCATCAGTGAATTCTTAGACACTGCTTATATGTTGAATCTTTTAAGGACATTCAACAAGACAGGTAAATTATCGTTGTAAAGGAGGACTATGACATTTTTGATCTGAGGGGGTTATCTTAGCTTCAGTCTTATGGTAAGTTTTCCTATCTTACAAAGCCGTTTTTACACATTCCTTAGAGTACCATAGTTTCGTAGCAATATCAAAGATTTTCTAAATTACCTCATCAAGATACCCGGTGCATCAAAATATCTAAGAATGAGAGTTTAAAGTTCTCTTCTATTTTCATTGTGAATTTGATAGATGGGACGAGTGAGTTAAGTTTTGTTAAAAAAGAATACTGGTTGGCCACAAGCACAGGATGCAATCTACATTTCCGAACGAACTCACTTTGTGAGGAAGGATATCTTTTCAGTAGTTTGCTCTCATAAAATTTGTACATTAACATAAATGAAAAAAATCTTTAAACGTGTAAGATAATTTTTTTGAAAGGACTTAATTTTAAATGAGTTGGTTCTAATTGACCAGTTTTACCTATTCGGCACGACGATATACATATATATATATATATATATATATATATATATATATATATATATATATATATATATATGCAAAAGATCACAGTAATCAGGTGATATCAAAATATAAACAACCACTATGAAATAGAGGAATTCAGGTTGTGACTACTCACATTATCAAGGAACTAGATCCTTGATAATGTGAGTAGTCACAGCAATCTCTATTTTCATAGTGTTTTCATATATATATATATATATATATATATATATATATATATTATATCGTCGTGCCGAATAGGTATATATATATATATATATATATTTTTTTTTTTTTTTTTCAACAAGTCGGCCGTCTCCCACCGAGGCAGGGTGACCCAAAAAGAAAGAAAATCCCCAAAAAGAAAAAACTTTCATCATCATTCAACACTTTCACCACACTCATACATAATCACTGTCTTTGCAGAGGAGCTCAGATACGACAGCTGAGAAAAGTCCCTCCCAGCTGTCACTATCTCAGACCCCTCCTTTAAAGTGCAGGCATTGTACTTCCCATTTCCAGGACTCAAGTCCAACTAAATCAATTAACTGGTTTCCCTGAATCCCTTCACACAATGTTACCCTGCTCACACTCCAACAGATCGTCATGTCCCAAAAACCATTCGTCTCCATTCACTCCTATCTAACACGCTCACACATGCTTGCTGGAAGTCCAAGCCCTCGCCCACAAAACCTCCTTTACCCCTTCCCTCCAACCTTTTCTAGGACGACCCCTACCCCGCCTTCCTTCCCCTACAGATTTATACGCTCTCCAAGTCATTCTACTTTGATCCATTCTCTCTAAATGACCAAACCACCTCAACTACCCCTCTTCAGCCCTCTGACAAATACTTTTAGTAACTCCACACCTTCTCCTAATTTCCACATTCCGAATTTTCTGCATAATATTTACACCACACATTGCCCTTAGACAGGACATCTCCACTGCCTCCAGCCTCCTCCTCGCTGCAGCATTTGCAACCCATGCTTCACACCCATATAAGAGTGTTGGTACCACTATACTTTCGTACATTCCCTTCTTTGCCTCCATGGATAACGTTTTTGTCTCCACAGATACCTCAATGCACCACTCACCTTTTTTCCTTCATCAATTCTATGGTTAACCTCATCCTTCATAAACCCATCCGCTGACACATCAACTCCCAAATATCTGAAAACATTTACTTCTTCCATAATCCCTCTCTCAATGTGATATCCAATTTTTCTTTATTTAAATCGTTTGATACCCTCATCACCTTACTCTTATCTATGTTCACTTTTAACTTTCTACCTTTACACACTCTCCCAAACTCGTCCACTAACCTTTGCAACTTTTCTTTAGAATCTCCCATAAGCACAGTATCATCAGCAAAAAGTAACTGTGTCAACTCCCATTTTGCATTTAATTCTCCATAATTTAATCCCACCCCTCTCCCCAACACCCTAGCATTTACTTCTTTTACAACCCCATCTATAAATATATTAAACAACCATGGTGACATTACACAACCCTGTCTAAGACCTACTTTTACCGGGAAGTAATCTCCTCTCTCCTACACACCCTAACCTGAGCCTCACTATCCTCATAAAAACTCTTTACAGCCTTCAGTAACTTACTACCTATTCCATACACTTGCAACATTTGCCACATTGCTCCCCTATCCACTCTATCATATGCCTTTTCTAAATCCATAAATGCAATAAAAACTTCTCTACCTTTATCTAAATACTGTTCACATATATGCTTCACTGTAAACACTTGATCTACACATCCCCTACCCACTCTAAAGCCTCCTTGCTCATCTGCAATCCTACTCTCTGTCTTACCTCTAATTCTTTCAATAATAACCCTGCCATACACTTTACCTGGTATACTCAGTAAACTTATTCCCTATAATTTTTACACTCTCTTTATCCCCCTTCCCTTTATATAAAGGAACTATACATGCTCTCTGCCAATCCCTAGGTACCTTCCCTCTTTCATACATTTATTAAACAAAAATACTAACCACTCCAGCACTATATCCCCCCCTGCTTTTAACATTTCTGTCATGATTCCGTCAATTCCAGCTGCTTTACCCCCTTTCATTCTACGTAATGCCTCACGCACCTCCCCCACACTCACATCCTGCTCTTCTTCACTCCTAAACGATGTTGTACCTCCCTGGCCAGTACATGAAATTATCGCCTCCCTCTTTTCATCGACATTTAAAAGTTCCTCAAAATATTCCCGCCATCTACCCAATACCTCCAGCTCCCCATCTACTAACTCCCTACTCTGTTTTTAACTGACAAATCCATTCGTTCCCTAGGCTTTCTTACCTTGTTTATCTCACTCCAAAATTTTTCTTGTTTTCAGCAAAATTTCTTGACAGAGCCTCTCCCGTTCTTTCATCCGCTCTTCTTTTGCACTCTCTGACCACTCTCTTCACCTTCTTTTACTCTCCATATACTCTGCTCTTCTACTAACACTTCTGTTTTGTAAAAACCTCTCATAAGCTACCTTTTTCTCTTTTATCACACCCTTTACTTCTTCATTCCACCACTCACTCCTCTTTCCTCCTGCACCCACCCTCCTATAACCACAAACTTCTGCCCCACATTCTAATACTGCATTTTTAAAACTATCCCAACTCTCTTCAACCCCCACTACTCATACTTGCACTAGCCCACCTTTCTGCCAATAGTTGCTTATATCTCACCCTAACTTCCTCCTCCCTTAGTTTATACACTTTTACCTCTCTCTTACTTGCTGTTGCCATTTTCTTTTGTCCCATCTACCTTTTACTCTAACTGTAGCTACAACCAAATAATGATCTGATATATCCGTTGCCCCTCTATAAACATGTACATCCTGAAGCCTACTCATCAACCTTTTATCCACCAATACATAATCCAACAAACTACTTTCCTTACGTGCTATATCATACCTTGTATATTTATTTATCCTCTTTTCATAAAATATGTATTACTTATTACCAAACCTCTTTCTACACATAGCTCAATTAATGGCTCCCCATTTACATTTACCCTGGCACCCCAAATTTACCTACTACTCCATCCACAACATTTTACCCACTTTAGCATTAAGATCCCCAACCACAATTACTCTCTCACTTGGTTCAAAACTCCCACACACTCACTCAACATTTCCCAAAATCTCTCTCTCTCCCTACACTTTCTCTTCTCCAGGTGCATAAACACTTACTATAACCCACTTTTACATCCAACCTTTATTTTACTCCACATAATCCTTGAATTTATACATTTATATTCCTTCTTTACCTGCCATAACTGATTATTCAACATTATTGCCACTCCTTCTTTAGCTCTTAATCTCTATTTGAAACCCCTGATCTAATCCCATTTATTTCTCCCCACTGAAACTCCTCCTACCCCTTCAGCTTTGTCCTCACTTAAAGCCAGGACATCCAGCTTCTTTTCATTCATAACATCTACAATTATCTCTTTCTTATCATTCGACAACATCCACGCACATTCAAACATCCCACTTTGACGATTTTCTTCTTCTTTTTAGTAAGCTATACAGGAAAAGGGGTTACTTAGCCCATTGTTCCCGGCATTTTAGTTGACTTTACAACACGCATGGCTTACGGAGGAAAGATTCTTATTCCACTTCCCCATGGATATGAAAGGGAAAACAATAAGAACAAGAACTTTAAGATAAAATCAAAGAAAACTCAGATGAGTGTGTATACAAAAGGCATGTTTGGTAGTGTGACCAAGGAAGCAGAAGTAGCAAGACGTACCTGAAATCTTGCAAGTTTTGAGACAGAAAAAAGACACCAGCAATCCTACCATCATGTAAAACAGTTTCAGGTTTCTGTTTCACAGTCACCTGGCAGGATGGTAGTACTTCCCTGAGTGGTTGCTGTCTACCAACCTTACTACCTATATATATATATATATATATATATATATATATATATATATATATATATATATATATATATATATATATATACATATATCAATAACAACACTGGCATTAGCGAGGATTCTGAACCCATGTAGTTTTGGCCCTGCCTCTGTGGTAACTCAAAAATAATCAGGGATTACTGAGGTCTTGCTAATGGCGAGTAGTGTTCTGCATGACAGAATGTTATGATTGAAAACTCTTCAGCATTCAGGTTCAGATGAGAAAAAATATTATGTCTGTTCTGGTTGGTTTGGCGGAGAATGACAGATGGAAAATGGGAGAGTCATGAGGAGAGAAGGAAGGTTCCAGGTAGGAGTTTAACTTTCAGCCATGGCAGTGACTTCCTAGCCATTAAAATAAAGCTGAACTTCCTCAGAAACTATGACTTTCTGTACATCACACAGTGTCAATGGTTAATTTCAAATTATTAACATTCGTGGGGTTTTAATCAAATTATTTGAATATGAAAAGTTTTATCCATAGCTTAAAGTTGTTAGATTATAATAAGAAAGAGTTCCAAGCAATTTTCAACAAAATGTTAGAAGAACGAGTAACATGTTCAATGTTGTTACGTAATGGAAAATAAGAGCCACTGAAAGTAACGGTTCTATTTTACGTGTGCTTTTATTCACACCCAGAATGAAAATAAAATTAGAGTTGTCGGACTTGGTAATATTTTAAAAATCACTTAAGAGCTTTAGTAATTTTTTAAGGACGCACCAAGTGCTACATATTCTACAACTACACCCATAACTGTGCACGAATCACTTCCGAATTAAAACAAAATCATGACCTCCATTTCCACATTTGGCACAGTTATCAACTCAGTAGGGAGTTAACCTTGTACATGAGTGTACCTTTGTGCATGAATGTACCTTGTGCATGAATGTACCTTGTGCATGAATGTACCTTTGTACTTGGAATGTACCTTGTACATGAAATGAACTTTGCATGAATGTACTTTGTAACATGAATGAACCTATGAACATGAATGTACTATTGCACATGAATGTACCTTTGTACATGAATGAACCATTGTACATGAATGTACTTTGTACATGAATGTATCTTTGTACATGAATGTACTTTGTACATGAATGTACATTTGTACATGAATGTACCTTTGTACATGAATTGGATACACATTATTCATGTACATGATTGGAAACAGAAACACACGGTGCTCTTCACAAAAAACTTCAAGACTGGGGACTGATTACCTCATCTTTTGTATATAGTTCTACTGTCTTCCATTCATGTCCATGAATTTGTATTGATAAAGCCACCGGGGACGAAACGTCTACAATAGCATACCCAGATGCTGCATTGTGTCTAATTTTCATCGTTTTATACTTTGTTAGGATGTCATTGTACACTGTTAGTCTGCAACATTATCAGAATTTTGCACAGAGCTGGAGCTAAAGTCTAGGTTTGCTTGAGAGTCGTATGAATGTCTTCTTCAGAGTCCAAAATAAAAGATAGCATAACACTTTAGCGTCCCCGCCGAGGCTATCTACTGACAATCACTGTCTACTTGCATCTCCATTATGGATTCACAAAATTGTAATAATACTAGCCAGCGAGTTTTAGACTCACTTTCCATTGGTTCGAGCCCCACCCTTTAGTGATTTGGATGGATTCGACTATACTATAATCAAGAATAGTCGAGCGAAATAGTCTTCCTCACTCTGTATTCCTTCCTCCGGCCTCTGTCAACATGAAACTTGCAGAAAATCATTCCATAAAATTTTCGAAAAACAAAGAATATAAAGAAAAGATTGAGTCGATGATTAACATAGACTAAACACAACCTTTACTGATTATAAAAAATAGAAAAAACTTTTTTGCAATGCCCACAGGATTATTACGTAATGAATACACTAATATCACTGACTTTATACTACTTTAATCTCAACTACTCAGGCTACTCACTTTTCCCAAAGATCTGTATGTACCAATGATTTTACCTACAGATCCACTAGTTTTATTTCTAGATACTGTGCTACAGGCGGACACAGTCAATCGTATATCTTCTGCGACTACGAAGTAAAGCCAGATGTCGACGACCACTAGATGGGTAGACATTTGATTAGTAGAATTCTCTGTTTACAAAGTTTACATGCAGCCAATTCTTTAAAGTCTGAATTAATTTGACACCACAATGCCGGTGTGAGGCTGTTCCAGTGCTCTGCAACCCTGTTTGAAAGGCAGTTCTTTTCTTATCCAAATTCTTAGTTTACCTGATGCCACAGAGTTTAATTGCAGTGTTTTATGTAATTGCATCACAGTGCACTTTCGAAATCTTGGTTTGTTTAACTTGTATAATATTCTGATGGTTAATGTGAGGTCACCTAGCAGCATCTCTCTCCTATAAAGCTGGAACAAATTTTGTTACTCTTCTCTATCCTGTCAATGTGTTTTCCTTTTTTAGATAATTATGGAACCTGAATTACATAGCACCAGAATGGGGGTCGCATGAAACACTGGGTTTTAATATTGCTTTGACTCCAAACGTTTTTTTTTTTGCTGCGCTTAAGAACTACATTAATTATTATATGTCATATCATTGTTTATGTCTTTACAAGGTCCTCCATAACCTTGTCTCGGTGAGTGGATTTCCTAGCTGTAATCATTTTTTACATAATTATATCCAAAG